>ARYC01017407.1:0-40483 GCA_000711775.1 Oxytricha trifallax | reverse complement strand
TGCTGTTCAAAATTCTACTATTACTATTGCTACTATTTTTGATTTTATTGCTGAATTATTTTAATCTAATTTATTTTACTATTTTAACTTTTAGATTTTTAGTTATTAATAGTGTTGCGACTATTGGTTCTGTAACCAGCTAATATAAACTTACTTAAATTAAATTCGATTTAAATTATATTTAGGCTTCACTACTTAGGGAAAAATAAATTGAATAGAAATAGTAAAAAAAATAATTTACTTACCTTTTATTAAATAAATTTAAGTACTGTTATCTTAGCAATTGTTAATTTACTTAAAGTAATTAAGTCAAATTTGGCTGAAATTGTTGAAAATAGCTTAGTTCTAAATTTATAAAACATTTTGTTGAATTAACCGAGAAACTTATAAAAATTAATTTAAATTCAAATTTAAACAACTCTCCATTCTATAATGAAGCAAAATACTGAAATAACTCATTTTTTATTTGCTGTAATTTAATTTTTGCCCGATCATTAGGTGAATTATAAGGCAGATTTTATTTTTTCATAAAGACTAATAATTAAATTATTTTGATTTTTTGCTATTAATCTTAATCATACCTCATCATATTACACGAAATCACATCAGGGCAAAAATTATTGATTTTAATTATATAAAAATCAATTTTTAGTTTCAATTTTGTTTTCATTTTTCATTTATTTTTCATTTTGCAATTTATAATTTGCTTTCAAATTTTTTAAAATAGTTTCTTTTTAAATTTTCCATTTCTAATTTGAGAAAAATCAAGAATATCATTCAATAAGTAGAGCATTTTGTAAAAACAATAACATTTTTGGTTGTAGATTTTAACTTATTTTTCATTTCAATAAGTAGCTGAGTCAAGGGAAAAAATTAGATCTTAAGTTTGAATTAATTTACAAAAAATCCCTCGAGTGAATCAGGGAAGACTCGGAGAACCTCTTGAGAATTAACAAGATAAATTTTTCATTGGCTATAGTAAAATTGCTGGAATCTGTTTATAATTTTGTAACATTTTTAATTTAATATTATAAAAATTAATAAATAATTTTCTGTTATAAGCTAAGGTAATTTTTGAATATTTGAAATTCAGAAAATTTTAATCCAGTAATTTTTAGATTTAATAACTGTAAGAATATTTTAATTATAATATTAAAAATAAAATAAATATGTTTTTGAAATCTAATAGTTTTTATTATATAGTTTTATCTTTGACTTATTTTATATTTTAGATTTAAATCTCTATATTTCCTTCAAACAAAATAAATTGAAAATCTAGTTTTTTGTATTAAATATACTGAAAAATTATGTCTCTGCTTTATTTAAACATTTATACATATTTAATAATTTGATTATTTATTATACTAAGATATTTTACTTTTTTATACGATTGATCTGTCTTAATTATTTAAAATTAAAGTAGCAAAGTAAATAGTTTTAGTATGTATTGAAATTTATAGGTATTTTAATTAAAATAAAAATATGAAGTTTATAATAGTAAAATCTAAATAAATCTCTAAGTTATAATCATCCCTTATTCTATATAAATGTGTAATTTCTAATAAATTATTTGTCAAATTAATTCCCTTAAAACAGAATAAATTACATTAGTAATTCTATTAGATTTGAAATTTCCTAGCTTTACTTATTGTGAAAAGTATTAAATTAAAAAGAGTTAAAATTAAGTTTTCAGTTTTGCCTTTCATTTTCAATCACAGGTCTTTGAGAGAAATTGATTCCAACTGCTTCAAACTATAAAAGCAGCGTCTTACCAAATTTTAATTGATTCTGCTTATATTCATTCCCAGTTCTTTCATAAAAGCTGCCAAATAACCTCTATATTAAAAGTCAATTTGATAATAAGTTTTACTTTGATTAAGCTCTTGTATTGAGGGGATTAAGGTCTCTATTTTTAATTCACGAGTACATTAATTCAACAGGTGCAATCCTATAGTGATTAGGCCCTAAAAACATTATTGGCAAAGCCAAATCAAGGTATTTATTCATAATACTTTGTGATCTGTGATAAGGGGCATTATCAAGTAGAATTAAAGTATTTTCTCACAATCTAGTATCAACTGAATCCAATACATTAACTAGCTTACATAGAAAGTACATAAATGAGTGCTAGTTAGTTCTTCCATGATTCACTGTATAGTACAGCTCTCCTGTACTTGCAACTCCAATAATTAAATTCATTTATTTTAGTCTTTGTGAATTTGTAACTCGATTTTTTACATAAGGAGCAGTCCAACCTCTGTGTCTTTAATCAGTTTAGTTAAGAGTAGATTCATCAATATTGATTATTCTTCTACCCTTACTTAAATGTTCCACGAATTACTGTGCTGCATACTATCTTTACAACTTACTGCTGTTGCTATTATGCAAAGTTGAAATCTACTTTATTTATTTATAAGTCATCATTAATTCATTTTTCAAGAATCTTCTAATCATTTACTTACTACACCTTAACTATATATTCTTCTGTAAACTTTGTTATATATCCGAAAGCTGCGCTGGTTAAGTGTTATACATTAACATGTTAACAATATGAGTGCGTGCTCTGCTATGCAGCTTCTTATACTTGCCTCTATTAATTTATTTTAGATTCCAGAATTAAGCTTTCTTTACTGGGCTTCTTAAGTACCTTCTTAATTTATAGTATGAAATGCCAAGTCTATCCATTATTTAGAAATAAGTTAAATTTTCTGAAACTCTTAATCTTAGTGATTCCTCTGCAAGTTTAAGTTCCTTCTCTTACAATTATTTCTCTTTCCTTAATTACTTTTGAATTCTACGAGGAACTATTGCATCCAATTGTGTGTGCTAACCAAAAATTGGAATTTAATCTTTTACTTTATGATTTTCAATGACTTTGTCTTCTAGTGCTTTGAAATCAAAATCTTAAGCACTATCCATCATACTCTAGGGTTCTAAATCTGATTTCTTATACTCAGTGTAAAGCTTTAGCACTAGTTAACCAAGAGTCTTAATTTAATTATCATTAAGTAATTATTCTTTGGCTTCTTTTTTAGTACTTTCTCTATATTTTTCTTTTGGATCTATGATAAATCCATCGATTTCAAACTCTGAAATTTCATCTCGAATTTCATTGAATAATTAAATCATATCCTTTTCACTTACTTCTTCTATTGTCACATCTGCAAGAGTTATGTTCCTCTAGTAAAGCATATTAGTTGTTAAGTATTCTGCATGATCTTTAGAATCTTCAGAACCATTCGAAGAGCTCTGCTCTTCACTTGAACTATTTCCATCATAATCTTTATCTTCTAACTTGAAGAATTCTGATAGTCTTGACTGTCGTTTTTTGAATATGATTCCATGAATGGATTCTTAAATTTAATTATAATGAATTGTGTTGGTGCTGGTAGGAATTCCGCTAGCGGAAATTGGATCGTGCTGGTACGATTTCATTATTATGAAAAGCACTCTCTGATTTTATTAACGGTAGTGTCTTCCTGAATCGAAATTTGCCTATATAAAATGGTTTAAGGCACCTTAATTTTAAAGTTTAATGAACCAATAGTAACTTACTGGTATCAATGTTTCAGAACTCGCCCAGAAGTGCAAAAGTAAGAAAGAGCTATACAACTTTCTTGCCCAAGACTGCCACGCTTTCTTACCAAAAGCGGACTCCACCAACATTTATTTACTTAAGTAAATCATAAGAGCAGAGAAAGACGTAAGCCCTAGCTTAACCCTGTAACTGTTAATATAGTACGTAAGAAGAGACGCAGTTAAAGTGTCAGCAGTGCCTCAAATCGATGGACTTACAGTTCAAGACTTTCTCGATTATGCAAGAAGGTCTTCAAGACTGCTGCAATACTTGCCTGAAGAACGAGATTGGGTCCACCTTGACAGATAATGGATCTGCGACTTGCTCTTCACCCTAGACACCGACGGTGTCTCCCAGATGATTCATGATGCAATGCTCTAACGAAGAGAAAAGCTAGAGTAAAATAGAGATCTCGTTATAGAAATGAGACCCGAGTTCGTGGACGCTATCAGCAGATGCCTTAACTTTAGCAGTAAGTTTACTCTCTCTTAATTTCTTGTGTAGCTGAGCGAGGTAAGGCTGTGAATCTCGATAAGGATTCATCTAAATGAAAAAGAACCCGTGAATAGTTAGAGGAGGTAAAGGATTATGAAGATGCTTTGAAATAAGATAAGCAAGAATTTCTTGCAGTAAACTAAAAAGTTGAAGCAATAACATGATAATATGGAAAGTGAGTTGCTTGACTTACGCAAGATGAAAGAGCAGTTTATGCAAGATGGTAACCTGTAGAACATGCAAAATCAATCTCCAAACATGAGACAATGAGTGCTGCTGCTTCTATTCCTCCACGATTCTCTATATGCTATTAATAGCAAAGACTTGAATATGGTGAATTTCTTTAAAAAATTAAGATAAATCTCATATTCTTAATCTTGGTTTTCTCTCTGAATTTCTATGGTTTATGTCGCTTTTAAAGTGCCTTCTCTCACTCGAGCCTGCCTTCAACCATCTTTCCATTGTCTCTTCACTCTCTGGCAGCTCTGTATAAGTGCAAGTGAATGTTTTATCTCTAGCACTGCGACGAGTAACCAACTCTCAATTCTTATTTTATTCTTTGATTAATTCAAGCTTCTGTTAACCTTTCAATAATCTTCTCTTTTAACTTGCAGAACTGCTTTTACTTTTGGATCTCTCTCTGCTTTGAGCCTTAGTAATTTCATGGTGCTACCACTTTAAACTCCTGTGCACCAATTGCTATACCTGCTCGAATGGTTTATCTTGAAGCACAAGGTTTTAACTCATCTTCTATTCAATAAGCTCTATGAGAGAAGGTTAATAAAAACCCAACTTACTTTATTCACCTTATTCTTCAATTTATTAAGGCTCCTTTTCTTCTTCAAGATTATCTTGCTTCACTACTGCTGCTGGGTTGCTTGCTTCACTATAAGCTTTCTCAGTGAGAGATACAATATGTTGAACGATTTCTCGTACAATATTATCTTGCTCCTATTCGTTTGAAAGCTCTGCAGAAATTTATTCTTAAGGCACCTGGTTTTATTCAAGAAAATTTTCCATTGCTTCTAATCGATTTTATAAAATTGATTATACTTAATTGTGCTTGTGAGCAAGTATAGGCTCTATCTCTTTCTTTTCAACTATAAGCAGCTGCTCTGCACTATCATTAGAAGCTTGCTTATATAATACTCGCTGCCACCTGCCTTTAGTGTTAAGTCTCCCAATTCTACCAATGATTTATTCTTCAGATCTTTGTGAGAAAACATCAGCAATGATTAAATATGAACCACCATTTTAATCGATTTCATCATTAGTTTAGATATCTGTTCCTCTCCCCTGTGGCTCGTTGAGCAAGTAAACCCCGTAGTTTTTGCTTGCATTTCTCATTAAATACCTGCCTTCAAGCACAGATTCAATTGCAGTCGCTTAGGAGTGGTTGAAACTAATGAAATCAAAATCGGATTTCTTTAAACCTATTTCAATAGCACTGTAATTTGTTGAAGCCACTATTAAAACTGGTGAAACAGCTACTTAATCCTTTATGATTTCCTTGATTCTCTGTAAGTAATCTCCTTGGTTTGAACTTATCAGCAAGTCTGCTAACTAAGTTTTCTTATCTCCTTGCAGTTTATCAAGGGTAGGGAATACTACAGGTGTGCTATGCAAAGCTAAACTAAGACAATTTTCTTCACCTTGAGAAAGATGGCTTCCTGAAATCCAATAATACTTCTTGATTGCTTGTAAAAATTTAGCTGGTTTACAATGTTATCAGCGGAGCCATCGAAGAGAATCCAGTCGTATTCATCAATAAGCACGATGCTATCGTGCCACACACTCATGAATTTAGCAGCCTTCATTTGTTTCTTGAGTTGTGGTTGAGTGAAAAAATAAATGCCTGTACTTTTTGCAAAGAAATTATGGTTTGAATCAAGTTCCATTGCACTGATAACTTTTTGAAATTTTTGATAATCTCTCTGCACTAAGTGCTCATTCTTGCCAACTATGATTACGGATAGCTTCGTTTTAAGAGCTATAAGAATGGCTAACGCAACGCAGATCAAGGTCTTGCCATTACCAATACCAAAATGTATTAAATGGTTTGCGTGCAAGTTTTCGCAAATATAGTTAATGCACAAAATTTGAGAACTATATAACTTAAAGCCAAGATTTTGCTGCAGCTTTTCTAAGTCATTACTTACACTTAACCTTTCATTCCTTGGCTATGAATTGAAAGCACGAGCTAACATGTGCGAGATATTAGCGTTCTCAAAGAGTTGAAGTAAGTCTACAATTGTTTTATCAGAGAAAGCTTCCATATTTTTGGGTAAGTGTAAAATTCTTTGAATTTCAGAGCAGTCGCCATTAAGGCAATTTTCAATAATGCTGTTGCTCACACTCACATTCTTTTCAATTTAAGCTTCTATGATTTGCTGCTGAAGCTTCTTGAACTGCTCTACTTTGCCTACCCACTGCTCGTCTCTGCTCTGCAGCCTTTATGCAAGGCCTTTCATAAAGTAAACCATAGTGTTTGAATCAATAACCTCTTACTTCTGTAAGAAAGTAGCCCTAGTAATTGATATATAATCTTTGAGAGCTTCAACTGTAGGAGAGCAAGAGAGAGCACAAATTCTTACGAAGTACTCTGTGTATTCTACAGGTATGTCTCTTATTAAGTGCAAGCCACAGTCTTGCTTGAGTAGAGTCATGAAAGGCACATTCAAGATAAAGAATGAAGTAGGTATTAGCTTTTAAACTTGAGAGTCGACTGCGAATAATTACCAAGTTTAACCCATTAATTGTATAATATAGGGGAGAGTAGAATCCAATTTCTGCACTGGTGCAAGCTGTTTAGTGAATGCTGCAACTGAATTAAAGAATACAAAGTTCGCTAAACCTAGAGCTTGTCTCGTATTAGGTGAGCGTATTAATAATAAGATTGATTCTTGAATTAATTCATCTTCGATTTATACTCTTTCTCCCATATAATAACCAAGAGCAGCTAAAAAGATACGTGGCTTTGAGTCTTCATCTAAATTATTATTGCTCTAAATTAAATCCACGAGCAATGAGAACAAGTTCTCGCTTAGTTTCTGGTCACTAACGTTCTCAAAATTGCTTAGGAAGGAGAAAAGTGACTGGGTGTTTCGAGTAACTATTTCTTGCAAAATGCAAGACCTTTAATAATATTAAGAATTCTTGAAACTTTCGAAGTGCTTTATGAGAATCTCATGGCCAATGATCGAGCCATAGTTAATAAAGAGTTGAGGTAAGGGTTCTTTATTTTGATTTTAATCACTTGCAAAGCTGAGATTCGTAGCTTATTCACTCTCCTTAATCTCTTCGATAGCAGCAGTAACATCTAGAGGCTATGATACCACGGATTTACTCTTATGGCTGTGCTTGATCTTCTTTGGCTTTTTGTTATTTATATACTTTCTCACATACTACTTAAAATCAAAAGTTTTATTATAACCTGCAAAATCCGCCTGCTACAGCAGCATTTTCAAGTTATAGTTATTTTATTGCAGAAATTCTTTAGCGCGGTTGATTTTAGCGCTGTCTTGCGCATTTTAATACTCACACTTAATGCCCTTGGCTTTAAAATTTTCTTCAAAATTTCCATTGGCTTGATGATTTTCAAAAATCCAATCTGAGTTTGACTAATCGGGTGCCTCCTGCGGCACTTGCAAATTATTTATACCTTCTAAATAGAAGATAATATCGAAGATTTAAGCTTACCAGCACTCGCATTCAAAAGTTATTGAAGATCGATTTCAGAGGTTTTCTAAAATCCAGTGGCTGGATTCATCTGATTTATGCTTAATTTTAATGATTAATTCGACTGGATTTTACTATTAAACCACTGGATTATTAAAATTTCGACTGGATTATTGATCCTTAACTATATGAAAAAAACACTCTTTTGCTTATATCCTCCGGATTTATGGCTGACTCACTGCCAAACCAAGACAAATAATGATTATTCACTATAACTCATTAAACGAGTAGCTTAGAGTTGCCTGGAGGTGGGTGGTTGAAGAGCTGTGATAAATTTTAGGAATTTTCAAGATGGGCAAAACCCAAAATTGGCTTTTTGAAAAAATGTCGAAATCCGCGGCAACTTTCGAAATTCAAACCTTTCCCCGTCCATAACTGAATAATGGCCAGTAGAAATGTGAAGACGAGAATATCTAGAAGTTAATGGCACCCGAAATCGAAAATTTGGGTCTTCAGTTTTGACCCTCAAAAATGCTTTTTGGCTTAAGCCAAAGCACTGGATTATAGAGGTCAGACCGGTATAATACTATACCAATGTTGAAAAATCTCGAGAACGGCCCCGACAACCTACTGGATTTCAAACTGCTCTGAACTTAAAATTAAAAATCACACCAATCTAATCATATTAATCTAATCATATTCAAACTTTGTAAGAGCCGTGATAGTGCCAACCCTTCTTTTTGCATTCTCGATATCGGCTCCCTCAAATTAAGTTAAATTCTGTCCTTTTAAATTTCCTTATTTATCGATATACTTAAAACTTTTTATCAACTTACAAATTCTATGTGTACATACGTATTGGGGTTTATATATGACTTCTTGAAATAAAATTAGAATATCTTATATCAATATCAATCATATTCTTTTAGGTTTCAATTCGGTTTAGATTAAATAATGTTAGATTTAAGGTACATACGGTTAATAGCATAGTAGCAAAGATAAGCACTTTTATTAAAAATAGTTTTTATATTATGAATAAATTTATTTTAATTTTAAAAGCAACAATATAAAATAATAAATATTTTAAAAAATATAATCATTTTATTGAATAATTCTGTTTATTTATAAAATTAAATAATTGATAAAAATAACTCTATTTCATCATTCAATAATTACCTTTAAAATATTTTATTTATTTATTTATTAAATCATGAATGTATGTTTTAGCAACTTATTAATTATTTTTTTTAAAGTTTTGTCAATTTAAATAAGATTTTATATATCTTATTATTGGTCATTAAAAGAATAAAATTTTATAAATTTATTCTTCGTTTTAATAAAAGCTTATTTAATTAATCTTAAGGAATTTATGGAATAATATTGATCTTTTTTTTTCCTACCTTTTCAATATAATTTATAAAGTTATCTCTTATTTTTTTTAAATCTAATTTTTCCTCCTTTACGTTAATCTTCTGAGATCTATATTATTATTTAAATATCATAAAAAGTAAATAAAAATAAGACCCAGTTATGAGTCTTAAAATCTAGTAGAGTTTCAAATAACTCACACTAAAATACTTAAATGGTACTAATTAACTATTGTTTTGGAGACAACACTAATAAAACAAAAGGAAAACTAAGTAATAGATTATTTTCAAAATCCAGTCTAAAGTCTAGCTCTACTCATCCAATGTTAACATTTGTATTATTTAATTACAAAGAGGCAACATGAGGTGGTCTTCACTACCAAAAATCACAAAGAAGATTTTATATTAAATTTCAAGAGAGCTATTGATGAAGCCAGTATAATAGGAAACAAGATTCTTTGAGTTGGTAAAAAAATGCAAAGAAACCACTGACCTAGTCTTGACGAGTCCTTACCATTCAGAAATCCAAAACCTCTTCAGTAGTTTGATTGAGTTTTTTATTGATAAAAGGTAATGATTTATTAATGTTTATGTAGGTGATTTGGGTTTAAATATTAGTAATTTAAGGGAGTATATAGGTTTACAAATTAAGTTACGATTCTGATGTGATGAGTATAATTACTAAATTAAGCCTATTATTATTTACACGTTTATATCTAAGCTGCTTCAAAAAATCTACTGCGACTATTAGGTCTCACTTTCAATTTTCTTTGAATTGAAGAGATTGTAACTTAATTCTAAACCTAAAAGACCTTTGAAATTTAAGCAGTATCATAATGATTATCTTGTCAATGATAAGGCTTTGAAGTATTGGGCTCACTTCTCTCACGCCTAGAGGTGTATCATCGCCAATTTTCTTAGCTTCAAATCTCTGCTTAATCTATAGTATAGCCATCAATTATAAAAAGAATGGAATAACTTACAAGACAGTCATTCACATCAATAGAGTGAATGACTTTAATGTTCCATTTTATTAGACTAATTTAAATTACATATTTGATTAAATGAAGAGAGCTTAAGAGCATGGTATTAAGTTCATCCACGATGATGAAGCTGTGTTGTCGTTCAATCAGTCAAAATAGAAAATAAATAGTAAATGTAAAAATTCTTAAAATACAAGTTAATTATAAATAAATCATTTTCTTAAAATTATTATAATTATTTTTTATAAATTTACTTGATTTTTATATAATTATATTTATAATGGGCGCAAGTAGTAAATATTATATTTTTACTAATTCGGCCCATTTTTATTATATTTATTATTTATAATACTGATTAATATCTAATATACTAAATTAATTTTTTAATTTATCAAATTACTTTTCTAATCAAATGAAATGTAATTTATTCACAGTTTTACATGCTTATTAACTAATTTATTTTATATGTTGAAATTTAATAATTTTAAAGATTTGATACTTTTATTAGCAAATTATTTAAAAATTATACATGATTTTATATCGGAATAAATGAAACTTAACTTTGATTAAAATTAAACTTCATTTCTATTATTTGAAATTAATAAACATACTTAAAGATAAAAATTTGAAATATAAATATATATAATGGACTCAAGTAGCAAAAATAAATAAGTATTAATAATTTAATTCACAATTATATATAATTTTATTATTAATCAAGCTAATTCCTAATAAATACTTTTAAAAAAGTTTAAATTAAGTATATTATAGATTTCTTTATATTTAAGCATTATTATATTCACGATTTTATCACTATTTTGACTAAATACCTTTATATCAAGATCTTGGTACAAAAGGTATTGCAATATTTAAGTTTATGACTAATAGATTAAGATTCAAACTCATGCTATACTTGGTAGATCAAGCGAAGATAATACCCTCGATAGTTATGTTATCACCTCGCTCAATTTGAACTGAATAGTATATTTTGGTCTTGCGATAACTTAGAGATAAGTACGCTCACTAAGAGATTATACAGTTTGTAGATAACTTATCAGTTCATAAAACTAAAGACTCAAGGAAGCAATATGAAAGATTAAACATAACACAAGTATTTAATGTTCCTAACAGCCCTTATTCAATGGAATTGAGTAATATTGGGGCTATAGAAAGGCCATTACAAGAAACTTCTTCTTTACCACTTGATTCAAGATTAAAAAAGATATACTAGACTTTATAAAGAGTGCTGCTAAGAGAATCAGCGATGAGAAAGCTAAAATGTGTGCGAGAGAAGAAAGATTTTGTGTATATAAATAAGTATTAGATTTAAACGAATGAGCAAGTTGACATATCGAAGGAGTTTTAATGGCTTTGGCTTCCCTTTCTTTTCATCCTCTTACAGCTTGCTTAGTCCCATGTTTACTCTCTTTAACTCAGCTACTGAATCATTCTCATCTGGTTTTTAAATATCTTTGAATAGTCTTTTACTTAATTCATGTTTAATTTGAGAATTTCTCTCTCTGTTTAATTTACTACGCTCTTTCATCAAATATATAGCAGTGCCAAGTTTTTCTATAAAATTAGAAGACTAAGCTTACTTGAGATGAATGGATGCTTCTGCAGTTTCTAGAGCAACGTTTCGCTTATTTTAATTCCTTGCTTCTCTTTTTCTTCGGAAGAGATGCTGTAGCGTTTCTATGAGCTTTTAAAATTACTTCATTTTGTAATCAGGTTTGAGAGTTCCAAGTACACCAAAGAAGAAGTTTCTCTCTGGCAACTTTAATAGAGAGTTATAGCTTAGAAAATAGGTAGAGAGCAAAATCTGGATCGCTCATAGCATCGTCGTAGAGGTTTGTCACTGATATTGCAGGGTAGTTAAGTATCGCTATCATCCTACTTTCATTAGTCTTATAGCTTTTTTATCCTGGCTAAGTAAGACTTTTAGGAATGAGATTTTAATTCCCTCTTGAGTTGGCAAGAACAATCCAACTATGGTTGATAAGTTAGTTGAAGGTAACTATTCACCTTGCTAAACCAAGTATCTTTAGAGGTCCTCATTACTTCGAAATTTCCCAATTAACCTTGAGAATGAATTCTCTTCATTGCGTCATTCATAGACTCCATATTGCTTCCTCTTTCTAGTATTGTAGGAATACATTAGAATTTTGGAAATTTATTTAAATTAAATAATAACTAATTAAATTATTGGCAGTTAAAGTTGGCCAATTTGAACAATCTTGGGCTCCTTTGATAAAGAATTTAAAATTAGCTCGACTTTATTATGGCGGTACTATTTCATTGCATCCCTGGAGCGAGATTACGCGACTTTAATTAAACGCCTATAAATTCGATAAATAATACCCTCGCATTAAACTCAAGTTATATCGGTTCAGGTATGCAATAAAATTTTACCGCCAATAATAAAGTCCATCTAATTTTCAATTCTTTAACAAATGAGCCCAAGATCGTTCAAATTTGCTAACTTTCACTGCCAATAATTTAATTAATTATTTATTTAATTTAAATAAATTTCCAAAATTCTAATGTATTCCTACAATAATGTTAATGCAATTTAAATTATGGATGCCCATTCTAAATTTATGAAAATCTTACTACTAAATAGTGAGGACCTACTGAAGGTTAGCTTGAAATGATATGGGGATAAGCATTGAAAAACTTGATTCAAGTTCCAGAGATGGATTTCTATATTTATAAAACTTTCTCCATTAAATTGCTACTAATAATATTTAATTATCTTAGGAGGACCTCCAAATTAAGTTCGAAATGCTTAATAACTTTACTTCCAAATAAGGTAAAAACTTAATTTGGATGACCACCTAATTTAACAAAACTCCTTTATAAGCATTTTAATTTACAAAAATGTAAATTATTATCATAAAGTATATCAACTTACAGTCTTTTATGTTGATTAATTTTTCTCACCTCTCAGCAAGGAATCTATCAAAGTGTCTTAAAGTATATTATTATAGTATTCTTGGCTGAATTTTATGATTATTAGAATAAATTCTATCAGCAAACTAAAATATGCGCTAAACTCTTAAGAAGAGCGGCATTACTTGGAACAAGTCAGTAAAAATTAATATTTCAACAACAACAAAAGCAGAGACTAGAGATGCTTGTAATCAGTGGAAGCCTACTTATGACAACTTTGACTAATCATGGCATTGAGCTTACTATTTAAAGTTGCAAGGAAATTGCAAAAAAAGAAAAAGCAAGCATTGGGGGAGGTAAAAAAACCCTCAAATGTTCTTTTAAAGTATACCAGCCAGTATGGAAAATTTATGCAAAGACTGAAGTAAATCTATCCTGAATAAGTCTACTTACAAGAGACACTTGAGAGATTACACTACGAAATGCCTAGGTTTTATCTCAAGCATCAAAAGAAGGGGAAGAGATCTGTGAGTTTTGTGATAAGCTTTATTCTCATTCAAGAGACCTTAAAATGCATCTTAAGAAAAGGATAATTAAAGCTTTATGTTCTTTCTTGAAGAGACAGGTAAATGATTCCTATAAAAAAAAAAGATCAAGAAACCCAGAAGAATCTATTAGGGATGAGGTATAAAAGTAAGTAAAAATGAAGAAAGCAGTTAAGAACTTTCCAGTCTCAGAAATAAAAGAAATTATTGTAAAAATTGAGCCTATAAAAATACCAATCTTGAAAAATATTGAGAGTCACCAAAGATGGCTAATATGCTTACAAAATCTATCCATTCAATTACTTCCATCCTGATGATAAGCTCTTGATGGAATTTGCGAATGAGTATAACGAAGAAAAATTGGCTAGAGAGTGCAACAGATTGTAGAGGGAATAGAAGAGCTTCACGAACTCGAGTATGTTCACAAAGACTAAAAGACTGAAAATATTATGATTAATTTTAAACCTCTGAGAGTATATATTATTGATTTCAACAGGGCTCAAAGAATGCAGGCCTCTGTTTTAGGCAATGTATTAGGAAATCCAGGTTATTTCTCAGAGAGAAGATTGGAGGGACGGAGACACTGCATAGTATATATGGGCACTAGCAGCAATAATTAAAGAGAGTGACATGCCAAGAAACGATTACTTTATCTCTAAAGATGAGAGTAATTCTAAGTAAAGAATCAAGCAATATTTAGATAAGTGCAAGATTAATGGAGGCCTAAGAGACCTGCTTATTCAACTATCATCAAACCAGACATAGAAAAGCTTACTACAATCGCGACAATTAAACAACACATTAGAAAATAAAGTTCAGAGAACTCGGACATAATACTAAGCTTATGTTTGTGTGAAATATTAAAAAAACTCACTTCATACACTCGCTTGAATACTAATATTTAAACCCTAATCACCTACAAACCCTAATAAATCATGCATTAATTGCTACCTTTTATCAATAAAAACTCAATCAAACTACTGAAGGTGTTTTGGGGTTTAGATTAGCCCAGGAAGAACCTGAATTTTCTCAAGTCAAGTGTCTTAACGCCTTCTAGTCTAAAAATACAACAAGACTCAAGAGCAAGTTAATATTTAAGACATAGCCATTGCCACCGGAACAAAACTAAGAATATCACTTCAGAGAAGAAGGTTCTTGGCAGGCATTAATCCACTCTCTAGCTTTAACTATTACCCCTAAGTCTACAGAGAATCAACAATCAATGTAGCTATCTTGGCTATAAAAATATTAGAAAACCAAGCAAACTAGAATGGAATGAAATAGAAATGATAATAAATAGGATATCGAAATGAAGGAGGTAAACTAAATACATTTAATTTTGTTTATAAAAAAATCTCACTTTAATTGATGACGTATCACATGAGAAAATCTGACTAGCATACTTTAATCTGATCAGTTTAATCAGAAGAATAATTTTAATAAAATTATACTTATTCAAATTATTAATCATAAACTTTAAAAATAATTTCAATTCAAAATCCTTTAAAAAATCTTTCTATCAGATGGATAGAAAGATATTAGAAACATGTCCCTTTAAGTTAACTAACAATTGAAATGGTATTAAACTAGAACGAAGAATCAATAATGGCATGAATAAGACTAGGAAGAGAAGGAATAATTCAAACTATTCCATAAAGACAATTTCAAAAAAATCAACCTCAATTAAAACCCCAAAACCCCTGAAATAGATTGATTGAGTTTTTGAAAGATATAAAAGTGGAAAAATTAAGCATAATTTATAAGGGTTTTAATTGGGTCTATGTAGGAGATTAGGGTATAAATGTAATGTAAGTTCTAGTGTAAAGGAGAAGTTTTATTTTAAATATTCACTCAAACAGTACTTTGCATCATGGGTCAACTTTCTAAATTTAATATCTCCTAGCCAACTTAATATTTTGTCAATTTTTTGATTTGCTCTGTTGTTAGGCCTAAGTATTATCTGCTCTGCCATATCTCTCATTTTACCTATTATCTTATTCTGCTCTCAATACTGCTGTATTCTCTATTTTGAATTCTTGGCAAAATCGCTTTCAGCAATTATTGCTGCTAGAGCCCATATATCCCACTTTTTATCACAATCTCTCCAGTCCTCCCTTTCTGGAAAGTATCCAGGAGTACCATAATCGTTGCCAAGTCCAGAAGCCTCAACTCTCTAAGATCAATTAAAATCTATTATTACCACTCTAAGTGGTGAAAAGTCAAGCATGATGTTTTCAGACTCTAAGTCTCTATGAACATATCCTAAAGTGTGCAGTTCTTCAATTCATTTGCAAACATTTGTAAGAATAAGAGATAGCTACTTTTGAATCTTTTAATCTTGAATGAAGTATCTTAAGGTAATTTAATAGAGAGGGAGGCAAATAAGTACATGATCTTGAGCGAGAAGAATTGCGTCAAGCTTTATTTTAAATCTACTCTGTCTATCACTTGCTTTAGTAAGTGCTTGGTATCCATAGGCGAATTCCATTTGAAATATGTCATCACATTTGAAGTAGTTGAACGGATAAATCTTTTATGAGAACTGCTAATCTGTTATGATTTTTTTTATCAAACTTATTCTCAAGGATAAGATAACTTTCTTTATACTCTTTAAGGTCAATTATATTCAATATTGGAAGTTTCAGTGCATATATCTTAATAGTGATTTTTACTATCACAGAGGATGGGAAATTTCTCACTGATTTAATTAGTCTGTTTCCTTTTTTTACTCTTTGTTCCAAAGATTCTAAAGGGTCTCTTGGCTTTCTATTTTGAAGGAAGACCTTACCAATCTCTGGATATATTACTTCAAACTTCTTGCCATGTTGATTTTTTATTGATGAACTTTCAGATCCCTTGAATAATTATTACTTATTACAGTAATAGAAGAAATATTTTTCATCGATCATATCATGCTTAAGATAGAGCTTGGACTTGTTAGAATGGTATTTTAAGATATGACACTTTAGAGCAGATTTATAAGTGAAGTTCTTCTCACAGTCTTTACATAAATGAATTGCTTTAGATTATTTTTCTCTTCCTCCTCTTAAACAATTTTTATTGGAATTTCTCATTGAATTTCTTAGCTCTGCATTTCTATTTAACAACTGAATTGCTATTCAAAGTCTGAGACCTAAGGTTAAAGAATTTCAGGATCGCAATATGTAGAGGCATCGCAAATCTGAATTTTCTTTTGATTCATGAAAAAATGTTTTTGCTAACTAATGCCAAGTAATGCCGCTCTTATAAGTAAGTTGCCGATCATATTATAAATACTATTAATAGTTATACAGGCTGTGTATACACAAGTAAGAGCATTTTCTAAAAGATTTAAAGAGGATCAATGAAATCAGAGTGAGAGACATTAGTTTAATATTTCTTTATTTTAGAGATAGTTTAAATACTAATTCATCCATTTTATTCATTAAAATGCACCTAAATGTGTTTTGTAAAGTTAGGTGGATCTCCTAAATTTGTTCTAAGAAATTTAGTTGAGGAAGTTTAATAATTTATTTTTTTTAAGTACCACCTATACGGTTTTACACTATAATTTAACCTCCTTATTAGTTTTAAAAAAATTTGAAGCACCACCTAATTAAATTAATTATTATTGGAGCATATTAATGGAGATTATAAAATGGTAGTCAAACTCTGAAAGTTAGAGAAAGTTCCTCCATCTTTCTCTGTTTATATGATTCAGCTTGACGTCCAAGTAGATCTCCATATTTAGTAGTAAAATTCAGAAAGGATATTGATAATTATAAATTTCATATACATTTATAGAAACTGGAACCAAGATGGAGTCTATGAATGACGCAATGAAGAGAATTCATTCTCAAGGTTAATTGGGAAATTTCGAAGTAATGAGGACCTCTAAAGATACTTGGTTTAGCAAGGTGAATAGTTACCTTCAACTAACTTATCAACCATAGTTGGATTGTTCTTGCCAACTCAAGAGGGAATTAAAATCTCATTCCTAAAAGTCTTACTTAGCCAGGATAAAAAAGCTATAAGACTAATGAAAGTAGGATGATAGCGATACTTAACTACCCTGCAATATCAGTGACAAACCTCTACGACGATGCTATGAGCGATCCAGATTTTGCTCTCTACCTATTTTCTAAGCTATAACTCTCTATTAAAGTTGCCAGAGAGAAACTTCTTCTTTGGTGTACTTGGAACTCTCAAACCTGATTACAAAATGAAGTAATTTTAAAAGCTCATAGAAACGCTACAGCATCTCTTCCGAAGAAAAAGAGAAGCAAGGAATTAAAATAAGCGAAACGTTGCTCTAGAAACTGCAGAAGCATCCATTCATCTCAAGTAAGCTTAGTCTTCTAATTTTATAGAAAAACTTGGCACTGCTATATATTTGATGAAAGAGCGTAGTAAATTAAACAGAGAGAGAAATTCTCAAATTAAACATGAATTAAGTAAAAGACTATTCAAAGATATTTAAAAACCAGATGAGAATGATTCAGTAGCTGAGTTAAAGAGAGTAAACATGGGACTAAGCAAGCTGTAAGAGGATGAAAAGAAAGGGAAGCCAAAGCCATTAAAACTCCTTCGATATGTCAACTTGCTCATTCGTTTAAATCTAATACTTATTTATATACACAAAATCTTTCTTCTCTCGCACACATTTTAGCTTTCTCATCGCTGATTCTCTTAGCAGCACTCTTTATAAAGTCTAGTATATCTTTTTTAATCTTGAATCAAGTGGTAAAGAAGAAGTTTCTTGTAATGGCCTTTCTATAGCCCCAATATTACTCAATTCCATTGAATAAGGGCTGTTAGGAACATTAAATACTTGTGTTATGTTTAATCTTTCATATTGCTTCCTTGAGTCTTTAGTTTTATGAACTGATAAGTTATCTACAAACTGTATAATCTCTTAGTGAGCGTACTTATCTCTAAGTTATCGCAAGACCAAAATATACTATTCAGTTCAAATTGAGCGAGGTGATAACATAACTATCGAGGGTATTATCTTCGCTTGATCTACCAAGTATAGCATGAGTTTGAATCTTAATCTATTAGTCATAAACTTAAATATTGCAATACCTTTTGTACCAAGATCTTGATATAAAGGTATTGAACGACAACACAGCTTCATCATCGTGGATGAACTTAATTAGTCAAAAAAATTAAAAAATTGTGAATATATAAAATCTTCAAATACATTGATATTATAAATAAATCACTCTCCAAACATAATTATTATTATTTTTAATTAATTTGCTTAATTTATATTTAATTATAGTTAAAATTTATGCAAGTGATAAATGTTTTATTTTTACTACTAGCACCCATTTCTTTTATATTTTTAATTTATAATTCTATTTTTAATTGTTTCATTTTATAATTCTTTATATTTATCAATTTACTTTTCTGCTTAAATTAAATTAGATTTATTTAGAGTTTATATATTTTCTAATAATTAATTAGTTTATACATTAAAAGCTCATAGTTTTTAAGAATTGTAACTTTTATTAGAAAATTATTTGAAAAAATTATTCCTGCTTTAAGTATGAATAAATTTTACTTAACATCCGGCAAAATAAACTTCATTTCTAATCCTCATTATAAATTAAAATATATAAAATTTAAATTTTAAAATTTTATTTTAAAAAATGGGCAGAAGTTGCAAAAATTAATATGTTATAATTCATTCATTCAAATTAAAATAAAAATTATTATATAAATCACACATGCTTCTAATATAAAATATTAAGAAAATATTAAGTAAGTAAAATATGAATTTCTTTGTATTTATTTTAATATTTTTTATATTCTCGTTTTTTTAATTATTTTAACTAAAGCTCTCTGCATTTAATCGAATATATAATTTAAATTAGTCTTATAAGATGCATCAGTAAAATCAATCACCCTCTTAATACGATTGACTGTCTTGTAAGATATTCCATTCTTCTTAAATATTTTAGCTATAGATTAAGCAGAGATATGAAGCTCAGGAAATTAGCAATGAAACATCACAGCTCTTTAAGCGAGAGAGAAATGAGCCCAGTATTTCAGTGTCTTATCATTTATAAAATAGATTATATAATGCTACTAGAATTTTAATGGTCTCTTAGTCTTAGAATTAAGATGCCATCTCTTTAAATTCAATGCTGTTAGATAGCGATATCTCACAGTTGCAGGATATTATGGAGAAACCTTGCATTATACGTGTAATTTAAAATAGGTTTGAGATGATCACTATAATCATTACATCCATAACGAAACTTAAACAGTAAATCTATATATTTACTGTAAAATAAAATGACCCCAAAACCTTGCACATATTCTCTTAAACTACTAATATTTATACCCTAATCCCCTACGACCATATTTAACCCCTTATAAAGTATGCTTAATTTGTCCACTTATATCATTCAAACTCAATCAAACTACTTCTGGGGTTTTGAATGTCAAAAAGATTACCTCTGCTAATACCATGATTATACTCAATGTTTATGCAAAAAAATATGGACCCTAACATCTAGTAAATTAAATATTTCCACATTTTTAACAATTATCTATGTTCAGAGCCAAACCAAAAGCGTTGAAATGGGAACACTAAAATTTATCTGAGGTTCAAGAAAGAGGAATATGCAAACATATTCATGCTCAATTAGCACAAAGAGAAAGTATCAAATCACAATTTTTGGAAAGGAAAGAAAAAATGAAAACTGGATATCCAAATTAAGAAGAAACAGATATATGGAAAATCAGAACACTTAAATTGAAAAGGGCTTGACCCTTACTTAAAATCACATTTAAGATCGGGGCCCCTTATAGACCTCAATGTGATCAAAATACCATTAATATTAGTGCTTTGTAAATATTTTTTTCCTAATTTTTGTTATAAGAATATTCTACTTTTAAAATTTAAGTATTATGTAACTAGAAATATCAAACGATTTAACAGTTATATAAAATGTTAAATAAACATATTTCTTATTTATTATAAAGTTAAATTATATACCTAAGACTAATAAATCATTTAGTAGTTACCAATAAAAAAGCATCTTAATTTTTAATAATACAAAATCTCATCTATTATCTTTATTTCTACATTTATAATTAAGTAATAAATTAAAATTAAAATTTAAATGGAACTTTTTTTTTTAAAAATCATTTTATTATAATAAACACAATATTGCAAAAATATAAATGATTTGGGGAAATTAAATTATTTATATATATAAATTACAAATTAGTGGCAGTTAACTTTGTCCAAACCTAGACTAACTCAAAAGAAAATTCAAAATTAGCTGGACTTTACTATTGGCGGTACCACATTTAACGTATTGGAGCAATAATAACTAGACTTTAATTTTTAATTATATTTAATTATTTTAATTTAATTTTCCAAAATCATTTATATTTTTGCAATATTTTGAATATTTGGTGTTTTGAATCAATTTATTTTTAAATTCAATTCTTTTTTATTTGTGAATCTTATAGTATATTAGTCACAATTATATTAAGAGGCAATAACCTTATAAGGATTATATTATTTCAATATTATGTTCATTTTTTTAAATCATTTTCAGAGGAGGGTTCAAATATATGGTTCAAATATATGATAGATGGATTTATTTTAAAATATATTGATAAATTTTAAAGCTATTCAGAAAAAATCCAGATACTGCAATTAAAATAAAATGTTAATTTAGGATGTGTGTTGTGTTTGATTTCTTTTAAAATAACTAAGTTTTAATAAATAAACTCCTTCGTTTGACTGAAATATTTTTATTTCTCATTAAATCAATAAAAGGTTATTATTATATTTTTAATTCTTCTAATACTTATACCTTTTTCATGATATCTTTATAGTAAATATAGAATCACTGATCAATTTTTAGACAATAAAGAATACTATGAAGGTTTATTTTCTTATATAAATATAGAGCTTAATTATAAGAATGTGATTAAAACTAGGCTTTCTTGGCAATTATTTGTATTTTAAGTATTTTCAAAAACTGAATAAATTTTGTTCAATACTATTTGTTTTAGTAATGAAATATGATTCTCATTATATAATTTTTTTCAGTTCTAATCTATAATAAAATTTTCAAATCATATAATTTACACAATGAACACAATCTCTAATATGTTTATAACATACATAGCTAATGCCTTGAAAAATTTTTTTAATTATTTATACTTTAACATAATGTAACGCTGTTTTAGAATTTAATAATGTAGGAAAATTTTAGAGCTATAAAGAAGTTAAGAAGCAAAAATTTACATCATATTATAATATTAGAGCCATAGGAACAAGATTAATGCATATTTATCAATAGCTAAGACTCTAGCTAAGAATAAGAAGAAACATAATAAAATTATTATTTGATGAAATTCACTAATTCATTAGAATACAATCAATCAGAAAAATTAAAATAATTATATTTTCTTTCTTATAATAAAAAATTAGTGATGGTTAATAAATATTTTATATATTTAAAAAAAATAATAATCAAACAATTGATATAAAGATAATTTAAATTTGCTGAAGACTTTATTAAATTTCTTCAAAAATATAATGATTAAAAAAGTATATTAAACCAATTCTTAATAAATTATATAACTCTACATGATATAATTCCACTAATCAATTACTTTTTAATGCTAGTCTTTCTATGTTCTTAAACTCTCTGGTCTAATCTTTTTTTTCGATCTTCTCTGCCTTACATCTGAATAAATTGTCATGTCAAGGCTTGATAATTAGAAAAAACACTAAAATTTGGTAAATTGTAAATTTATATATTCAGCGAACATTGGCCTCTCTGAAAATATAGCTTTGATTAAATATAATCATTTCTAAAGTATATTCTTAATAAATACTCCGCGGTTGAAAGACTTTGCATCAATACTTTTTGAAAGATATTGTACAATATTTTTCCCTGGTTGTTGAGTCCTCCTCGTTGGTTTCAGAAAGATTCGAGGAAATTTTGTTCTTGATGTAGCTCAAATCATAGTGATCAACTCTAGTTCCTCTCTAATTTTACCAAGAGGTAGTAAATCGATTTCAGAATTCTGAATAATCAAGTATCCTCGCTTTTGGTTTCACTTTATTGTATGCAAACTTTTATTGCTGCATCAACATCGAAAATCGTGTCTTTAGTATTTAGCTTTGATCAATCAATAAGTTGACTTATCCATGTTTCCACCAGAGAGAGGTTTAAACAAGTCTTGGTTTGAATTTCATCCATCTTTATTAGCATTCATGATCTTTTGTAATAAATAATGCCAATTCTCCATTACAAAGTAACTCTCTCATTTGACAATCTCAAATTCTTAATTTTGCATTTGAATTTCATAGGCGTAGGCTACCGCGCAAAAAATTGCGATTCATCGGTAGCCTAGGCTCATTAATTTTGTTGATAATTTTGCCAAACTTTAAATTATTTTAATAAAGCTAATTAAAAATGAATAAAAACTGTCGTTTACAATTTATAAGTTCTTAAAATATATACTTCTTAAGATATGGGACTTTCAAAGTTTTAGAATAATAAAAACCAATTAAAACTATCTCATTAATCGCTTAGTAATTAAAAATTTCAGAATATTTCGTTTAGAAATATATTTCTCAGCATAAAATTAAATTTAGCTTCTTCAACATAAAATAAAATAGGTACCAAAAACAATAGAACAATATTTATTATCTAGTTAGACTTTACAGTAATGGTCATTTTATTCTCTAAAAGAGAGATGATTACTTATTCATAGATAATTTCCAGAAGTTAAAATTTCGGCAACCTATTTACGAAAAAAATAAAATAAAATTTAAATCTGTCTATTTTTCCCCTAAAACTCATAGATTAAATGCAATGGATGGTCTGATATAATTGACAGACATAATGGAAAAACTATCATATTTTTAAGAATTGGAATATAGAATTATATTTGTTGATGAAGTTTTATTCAATAGTATGACTATTAAACAATATTCTTGGAGAGGAGAATACCAGAGATATGAATTAAAAGATATAAGAGAAAAATAATCTTAAATGGCAATGGTTGCTGGGATTTCATTAGAATATGGACTTGAAAATTTTTTAATTTGCAATAAATCAATAAAAAAGCCTTAATTCAAAGAATTTTTAAAAGGACTTTTTCAACAAAGCTAAAATAATAAAATTGTATTGTTCATGGATAACTTTAGACTTCATCACTCAGTTGAAATCAAACATGAAATATTTAAATATGGAGCAAATATTATCTATAATTTACCATATTCACCATAGCTCAATCAAATAGAAAATTATTGGACTTTACTGAAAAATCAATTCAGAAAAAAATTTCTAGTGATTTACTCACTAATTCAAAACGTTTAACTTTTCAATTGATAAAAGATTCAATAAATTAAGTTGAAGATTACAAAATATAGAAAATTTGTGAGAAGGGATTGATTAAATTAAAAATTAAGCTTAATTGAAGAAATTAAAGATTCAAATATCAAACTAAAAACTTTTTGAGCTTTAGCTTTCAACCAACTTATTTTAAGTACCTTTTCCCACTTTTAATTCTTAGTTTTCTTGCAAAATTTCGTTTGTCATTTAGCTATCTTAATTTTTTCTCTACTGTGGTCCTAAATATTTTCTTTTAAAATTTTATTTCATTTCATCACCAGAGAGTTTTTATTTGTTGATCAGTAGCTTTCTATCTTACATAAGAAAGATTGACCTTCCTCTTTTTTCTAAAAAAATATTAAATTGTAAAAATTACTTGAATGTTAAGGAAATTTATTTAGAATTTCAGTCCATTCTGAAGTTGCAACAATTGTTTAGTTTTTTTATTATGCTTATTCATTTCCATATCGTTAATTTAAGCAATCTGCAATCATATCATCGAGCATTTATTATTTAAGAGTTGAGAGCACCCCAAAAAAGAATTCTCGTTCGATTTTGTATTCATTGTTCTATTTATTAGGGTCAGGCATATAACTCATGAATTCAGCATCATGAATCAAAATGTTTAAAATATTTTAGACACTAAGCTCTGGATATTTTGGAACATTCTTCTCCACCTGGGATATTTTCATCACATTCTTTTCACCACTAATAATTTTCCTTAAAAATTCTACTTTGCATTGATCAAATTTAGGCAAGAAATATCCAGCTAAAAGTAATTTAAGTAAAATTAATATTACCTGAGAAAACCATATAATCATATATATCTTTTTTACTTCTAAACCTATGAATAAGAGATTCAGGTGCAATATTTATATCGCCTTTGCCGAATAACCTTTTTTTGTGAATGTCCATTTAAATATTATTACAAAATTATTTGTACTTTTGTTTTAAATAATTCTGATCTCGATTAATATATGATATTACTACATAATAAACTAAAATTCTAACAATAAATCTAATTTAATTTAATTTTTTTGACACTTTAATCTTAAGATCAGAAATACTTAAAACTAAAGTTAATATTTCTTAATAAAATATTTTAATTAGAAAATTAAATTTCCTAAATAATAAAATTATTAAATATTATAAAATTTGAAACTTTTATTAAATTGAAAACTTTAATTAAAATAATATACTCAATATTTAAACTTGAAAATATAAAAATGATTTTAAATTTAATTAATTATAAATAATTAATTTTTATCAAACTTTTTAGTTATGTCTTAGATGAGAGACAGTGTTAGTTTAATTGTTAAGACTAATAGTAGAATGGCTTAATAATATTCACATGATTGAATTATTGACTCAGATTCTGAAGATTAATTTGAAAGATTGATGGAATAAGAATTGGGGAATCTTGTAAACTTTGAATTATAAAATTATCCGGGTGACTAAGAAAATATTTATAGTAGAGATAATTCTAAAGGAGGAGATGATTAAATCAAAAACCAAAATTAAATATAACCAAAGATTATCAATGAAAAATAATTGTAAGTTTCAGGGTACAACAACTATATGTACAAACATATTGAATGCGGAAAACCTTTTGAAACTTCAAGTCGTTTGAGGGCTCTCTATCGAGATTATCATGAATCTAATCCAATCTACAGAGTAAAAATTGATGATGAGTGTAAATTTCCTTGTGTTTTGTGTAACACTAAATTTGACAAAAAATACTTTGTTTTAAAACATTATGCAAGTCCTATTCATGATGATGATGAGTGGATAAATAGAGGATTCTTAAAAAATTAATACATAACTGAGAAATAAGCATAGAAATATAATCCTTAAAGCAGATTAAATGAATGCATCAGAGAAAATAAAGAAGGATAGAAACAATAAAAATAAAAATAATTAAGCTTAATCAAAAATAATTAATTGACACTTGTATAGACGCAGCTTCCTCTCAACCCTTAATTTAACAAACTTGTTTTTATTTGGGCATCTCAAGCAGAATAAGATAAATCATTAACTAACAAAAATTTTGAATTGAGTTACTCAATAAAATGATAAAGATGGTATAAGAATATTTTAACCTTTTGAATACTTAGAGAAAGATAGTAAGAATTAACTCGAGTTAGATGAGCATGTAACTTTGTTGAACAATGCTAAAAATAAAAAAAAGAAATACATAATTTAACTGAAAAGACTTGCATACTCTGATACTCACTTTGTAATTGAATGCATTAATCTATAAACTGACTTGCAACAGTTTATGAGGAAAAAAAAACATTTAAAATGAAGAAAAGGCTTATATAGCAAAATAAATTTTTAAAGGAGTAAAGTAAGTTCATGCTGAAGACTTTACTCACAGAGATATAAATCCATCAAACATTTTAATCTCAAAATAATTAACTTAGGTCTAAATTAAAGGTTTTGAACATTGCGCCCACTCTTAAGAAAAATGTGAAAATAAAATTCTTAAAAAATAAACAATTTTTCAGCATAAGAATTTAGATAAATTATAATAAGGAGACTTGAGATAAGATTATTTTAGTTATGGGATGCTGATTCTTTAAATTTATATAAGGCCAGAAGAATATAAATTATAAACAAGTCATGAAAGTTTTAGAAAAAAACTTAAGTATTACATTAATAATACAATGACCGTTCCTGAAGGAAATTGTTAGAATTTGTATCCTTGAGAAAGATTATGAAAACAATATAAGAGTTAAGACAATGCAATCAATTGTCAATAATTTCAAATTCAAAAAGGATTTAGTGAGAGCTGAAAGACAATAATGTGAATTCAAAGATAAAATATTGAAACTATGAATTGCATCAATTTCAAGTTAATGGAAAATTAATGTTTGAGAAGTTAACTAATTTAATAAAAAATTACTTTAAAATTATCTTAAGAAGTATATATTTTAAGGACTTATAAATTGTAAACGACAGTTTTTATTCATTTTTAATTAGCTTTATTAAAATAATTTAAAGTTTGGCAAAATTATCAACAAAATTAATGAGCCTAGGCTACCGATGAATCGCAATTTTTTGCGCGGTAGCCTACGCCTATGAAATTCAAATGCAAAATTAAGAATTTGAGATTGTCAAATGAGAGAGTTACTTTGTAATGGAGAATTGGCATTATTTATTACAAAAGATCATGAATGCTAATAAAGATGGATGAAATTCAAACCAAGACTTGTTTAAACCTCTCTCTGGTGGAAACATGGATAAGTCAACTTATTGATTGATCAAAGCTAAATACTAAAGACACGATTTTCGATGTTGATGCAGCAATAAAAGTTTGCATACAATAAAGTGAAACCAAAAGCGAGGATACTTGATTATTCAGAATTCTGAAATCGATTTACTACCTCTTGGTAAAATTAGAGAGGAACTAGAGTTGATCACTATGATTTGAGCTACATCAAGAACAAAATTTCCTCGAATCTTTCTGAAACCAACGAGGAGGACTCAACAACCAGGGAAAAATATTGTACAATATCTTTCAAAAAGTATTGATGCAAAGTCTTTCAACCGCGGAGTATTTATTAAGAATATACTTTAGAAATGATTATATTTAATCAAAGCTATATTTTCAGAGAGGCCAATGTTCGCTGAATATATAAATTTACAATTTACCAAATTTTAGTGTTTTTTCTAAATGTATACCTAGGAGCCGCTATACAGATCCATAAGGATTGTAATCTCTCTTTGTGATTGGAGGGGTAGTTGAGAAAACTTTTTAGTAGTCTATCTGCTGGTCTTCGGAGAGCTTCTTATTTTCAACGGATGTGTGTCCTTGTATAACTGACTACCTCTTATACATGCTGACTGGTGAGTCGGCTTGTCCTAACTGACTGATTGTATGAGATTCTTCGAAATACTTGTACTCTGCTCGCACGTAGGTCATTACTTGCCAATTTCAGGAAATCGTTCCTCCTTTATATTTTTAGCATGGGCACTGGTTGCATTCATCATTGTTCATTTGTGCAGCTGAGGAACTACATTAGATTTTCGTAATTTCTTTAATTTCAGTTTTTCACTGGAATCAAGGATGAAACCAATCTAAGAGTCCAATAAATGACATCACTCAATTTAGTAGAATCTAACTCACGAAAAAGGAATATCTGACTTGGACAAAAGTATTAGGAAAGTCGAGATAATTCGACAATAAGTTTATAAGACCACCCCTTTCTTTTTTGTTTTGGATACTTTCTCATGTCATTTGGTTTTTGTTTAGGCTTCAAAAGTAACTGCGGTCCTCAAAGCAGATGCTTTCCTGTATATCTACTGCTGCATCTCTATAGTGGTAGTTTAATTTTTTTCTAATACCCTGTTTGATTGATGGTCTTAGTAATTTCTCATTCAATCAATTTTAAAGTCTCTTTAATTTAAAGCATTTCTATTTTGGAGGCAATAAATCCTTTCAAGAGACACTTTAATGCTGCTGTCATTAAGATAGCATCACAATTATTAATCGTGATCCTATATCCCAATAACGTTCCCGAATCACTTTGAAGCTTCTCGTTAATTTATTCACACGAAAAAGAACTGGCTTACATGGCAAACTGATTGAGTTTTATGAATGCTTGAGAAGAAACAATATATAAGACTTTCTATTACTACTACCTCAGCCACTGTGTTTTTTTAAAAAAACATCCTCAGGTCAAATCAAACCGCTGCATCAATCATATTCAACTCTAATACTCTATTTAAAAAATACTAAAATCGAAATTTCAACTAACAAAAGATGCCAAAATGCTCTAGGTATTACAAGAAACATTAAAATTTTAGTGATAAAATGCAAATCTTCAGAAGATTAATGAAACCTTGAAAGTAGACGTTTTTTAATTGTGTTTACAGTAAATAAAAATGTGTATATACTTAAACCCACTTCTTCCCATATATTGTTGCTTGTTAATACACCCTTTAAAGTTTTAAATGGAGGAGGATAAACTCAGGATGTCTAAGGATGTCACGCTAGAGTTCAGAATAATTTTTGTATATATCAATTTTTTAATTTATTTCGTAAATTCTTAATAAAAGAATAAGAAAGCTTAGAATATATGTAATGAATAAAAATGAACGTTATAAAATTTGAAGAATAACCCATTTTTGCGAATCATCAAAGATAATTTTTATGTTATTTACAACGAAAATTATTATTTCATAAATTTTATTACCTGATGGAAGAATAATTTCTTTTTAAAGTTAGAAACTATTAAAACTGATTAACAATTAAAAATAAACTTATATTTTTTTAATTCTAATAGAATAAAATATTCAACATCAATTAATATTAGCATTCTTAAAAGAATTTTGACTTGTATTTAGAACTTGCATTTTTTATTGTAAGAGAGTTTTATTAATAATGATTCATTATTAAATCAAAAGAGAAGAAAACAAAGCTGTGGTGAGATAAGAAAAACAAAATCGGAAGGTTCTCTAAAATTCAGCTTTATTTTTTATTAAATTATATTTATATACTTATACACAAAATCAAGATGGTAGATGGAATCTATAAATAAAAGAAAATAGTTAATTCCCCAATCAGTTGTTATTATAATGGATATAGACAAGTAATATAATACTTATTATAATTAATTTCTATCTCCAAAACAAAATTGTCGTTAATATTTTTGAGATTAATAAAAAGGATATAAATTTAATTTTACAAATTAAAGTTGCACTTCTAAAATTTTGATTTGAAAAGGAACATTAAATTGAATTGACTCAGGAAAATGGTATGGCCAGGATAATGTGAGATTAAAAAGCAACAGAGTAGAAGATCAAAGTGAATTCAACTTAAAATGAGGATGATATATACTTAATTTATATTTTGATAATTTTAATTGTTTATAATTAGATATGTTTTGAAATGATACAAGGAAATATTTAGAATTTTATTGTTTTAATAGTCTAAATTATTAAATCATATTAGAAAAATAATTCATTTGAATTAATTAAATAAATGATTTAATAAATTAAAATATAAGCTATTATCAAAGTCATTCTTTATTAATGGAGCAAATTATGATTTTTAATAAAATAAAATTAGAAAGGTGTATTATAAGGCTAATACAAGATAACTTCTATGTTTACTCAAATTCCATACAATTTTTTTTAATTTAGGGACTCTTTACCATTGCGTGTGACTCCCAAAGCCCTCTGTCTAAGTAACTTATGTATTAATGCTAAGCCGTAATTTAACAATAAACCCATGAATTCTAAATTCAAAGACTACAGTTCCAGTAATTCACAAGCACTCTCAAACGAATCACAAGATGACTCCTCCTATATGATAGCGGAGTGAATCTTTTCACCATAATCACACCAATCAGCCTTAGTCCAGGACCTAGCAAACAGGGTCATGAATATAAAATTCATGAGAGAAGAAATAGGGTCTAGAAACACCTTTAAAAACTCAATCCAAAATCTTTCCTAGTCATAACGAAATACCTACTAACTCACAATGGCCAAGACATCTTCTCAAAAGTTTGAATTAATTAATTCAAGAAGAGATAACAAAAGTCACAATCAACTATGCATTTTTTTCTACAATTAAAGAAAATCCCAATTCTATTGATAAACAAGCAGCCTCAAAAGTATTACCTCTATCTTCAACACCCAGAAACTCCTAAACAAAATCCATCTAAAATTTTGACTTCACTTAAAGCTTTGGAACAAAATATCTCTCATCAGACTTCTACATTAAAAAGCCGATTATTTAAAAAAGAATATAATGGATTAAGCTAAATTCCTAACTTTCCTTAATTCAGGTATACTAAAGTAATCGAAAATCCCCTAAACAAATAACCTAATTGGCATCTAGATAACTAAAACATCAAAGGCTAACTTTTCCATTGATATCTAAATAATAGAAGAAAAGTCCTCAAAATCAAATATCTCCACAGTAGAGTGATTATTTGGGAAAATTAAGGGGTACTAAAGGGGAACTCTCTTAATACGTCATTTAATACGTCATAGACTATTCATTACTCAAATTCTGCTTAGAATCTGGTCCGAAATACTTTGGGAGATTAATGAGGGTCTGATATCATTATTGTTTAGAATTTGATTTCCTTCTTGTAAGACTTGTCTTAAAAAAATCTTTTTTAATAGATTATATAGCTAGTAAGCAAATTTTCGTAATAAAGTTACAATTAAAATACTCTTCTAAGACTTAATATCACAGAGCAATTTTTAGAATTAGCAACTTTTGATCAGGACCACCCATATAACTCTCTCTGTGCAATTCTAAGCATTTCTTGTTCGTACCTGTCTTCTTATATAAATTGATTCAAATTACATTTTTTATTTATTTTGTTATGACTTATTTGGGATTCCATCTTTAGAGCAGGGTTATGCAATAAAGTAAAATACTTTATAACATGGAAGTTAATGTGAAGAATTAATTACAAAATTTTAATTAAATTCATTGATTAAGAAATCAAAATTTAATATATGTGAAGATCATAAGAAATCACAGATCCTCTAAAAATTTAACAAACTCATCTAAATATTCTTAAGATCTACACTTTTTTGTTTATGTCATAGTTTTTACAAAAAGAATTTCAAACTTACTTTTATGATATTTGGATTACATAAAGTCATATTGATGGTAAAAAGAGCTGTTAACCTCCCCTTAAGTAATATACTTTATATTAAAATTTAATTACTTATTATTATTAGTAATAAAATAATGTAATAACTCCTTGTTATAAAATCATGATTTTGACAAGGTTAAACAAAATATCTATGATTGAAGTTAAGATGTTGAACTTTTCTGACTCACTTTTAAAAGCACTTTGAAAATTAAAAAAATTTTTATATCAAGTTCTCAAAGATAAGTTATCATATATAAAAGAGTATTAAATTATTCAATATTTATAAAATAAAATCATTAGTTATAGAAAAAAGTTGTAAATACTCATATAGAAGGAGTCAATAATGCGACAGAAAATTAAAAAATGTTATTCAAAGAAGTCAAAGAAAAAGCCGTTTTTTACTAATATAGACCTATAATCTATTTCAAAACGAAGTATTACAGAAAATTATCAGAAAGGAAGGCATGATTGAAAGGTAGCTTGATGCTTCTTAAAAATGTAAAAAGAAATGAAAAAAAACAATTGTAATTTAGAAGATAAATTTTAACAGATAAATTTTGAATTATCAGCAAATCTAAATGCTCCTGAAAATGCTAGTGGAAGCTCATCAATCAGAAATCTTATAAAAACACTTGAACAAACTAATTTGCAAAGATTTCACCTCGACTTAATTATTACAGAGCCCAACTACTATAGAGTCTGACACAGTCTTTAATAAAGAAAAAAATATCCTCTTTCAATTGTTATTTTTCTTAAAGCAAGCCAAGTTAAAATTGAAGTTTTTGATATTTTTCTTGAGATAATATTTTTATTTTTTGTTAACAAATTAATTGAATTAGCAGTTGTTGGGATGAGTCACATTTTTGCAAAGAAAGAAGAAGTATATAAAATCTAAATTTAATACTTTTATCTCCATTCTTAGACAAGTGTTAGAATTTTGGCTTTATTTAATTTAGTTTATTTTAGTACATGATGAAAAGTATAGCAATACAAATCTATAAAAATGCTTAGTGAGCAAGTTATGGTTAATGAAATAAAGCATTTAATCAAACTCAGCCTTATCTCATACTTAAAATGAACCTAAGAGTTATTAGATTATCTTATTAGAACATTGTTATAGTTTTGTATCACTCAAAAAGGAAGCAAACATTCTATAAAAACCATGACAATTTAAAATGTAAGTTCTTTAAGGATTTGTTGAAAATTATGTTTGGAAAAATAGAAGGTGCCTCAGACTTCTTAGAAGAAGAAAGCACCGTATTTTTAGTATTAACTATATACATATTAAAGTTTGTAAAATTCCTTATTTACTTACCCTAATTCCTTTAGGATCTCTAAAGTTAAAATGGAATGGAATTTATTGATTATTTGTGTAAAACTAAATAATATTCTAGGCTAGCAAACAATGTGAAATTAGTGGATTCTTAAGTGATGAGCGCCTGATGCCAATCACTATATTAAAAAAACAATCATTAAAATTTTACAAAGATTAACATTTTATAGGCTGCTATCATACTTAGCTAAAGACAAGTTATGTATAAGCTCTTAATTGATAAAGTGGTAAGATAATTAAATTTTTGCAAAGCTTGATATTAGTAATTGAGAGCATAAAAGATTAACCTTGAAAAGTATCGCTTAAACAGAATGAATTGGAGTTGATTAAGTTTTCTGTAAAAGCAAAGAATAGAAAGCTATCAGCGTTAAATTCAGGATATGAAAATTATTCCTTATAGGCGCTAGAATAACTTAGTAAAATTAAAATAAGATTTGCCAACACTCTCTCCAATATTTGATTACAGATCTCTGTTTTTGTTATAATAAAAAATTAGATTTATTTTGGTTTTATACAAAGTTTCATACAATAGTAATTGATATAATCATTAGAAAACCCAAAGTCTTGTATTTCAATCAGAAGCTTTTTTCTAAATTAAATTTTAGCTAATATATATGTCATGAAGCACTATAGAAAAATAAATTTTAAATCTAGTAATAATATTAGTTAGAAATAATAATATTTATTAATGTAGACAAAAATATAAAGATAGAAAATAGGGTTTTTATGAAATGATTAATTAGTTTATGATGATATTCTAATCTTAAAATGATAAATTTGTATTGAAAATATGTTTTATAATTTCTGAAAAGAAGCTATGATGAATCTGACAAAGGAAATAGATGTCCATTTTTGTCAAGGGGATGCAGTTTAATCCAATATTATATTATGAGAACGAAGCACCTCTATGGCAATCTTAGATATCAATAAGTAACTAAGGAGTGAGAAGTTTTTAAGATATGATAAACCTTCTTTGGAAATGAAGCAAAAATAGACTAAGCAATTATATTGATAGTTCATAGCAGGGAGCAGAAGAAATTTGTACTTTAAAACATTTAAAAAAGATGGTATTATGTTTGTATCAGAACTTTATAAAGTATAATTTTAGTAATTTGAGTCATTTGGAATTAATCTTAAATCTTTTTAATTAATATTCAAATAATAATTAAATCTACTAATTTTGCACTAAAAAGTTTCTCAACTATCTTATTTTTTATTAAAATTCCAAGTGAGAAACACCATCTCCAAGGAAATTAATGCTTCTAGTCTGATTCTTATTTCTTTTAATATTTATGATAAATAATGTGAAAAATATATGATTGTAAGAATATAATTTAGATAAACACCAATACTTAATGTGATAATCAAAGATGGAAATCTTTAAAAAAAAAGTTTCATCTTTCCACTCATCTTCATAGACATCACCATCTGCATGTATAAGTCTTTTTTCCCCCTGTCTTTGAGCTGCTCTGTGAAGTTACTGTCTTCCGCATCATAAAGTCTTACCAGGTTGGACCTCGCTAAAAATAAAATTTTAGATATCTTTTTTGTAACTTACATTTTTTGTGAGTGCACAGTCTTCACCAGCGTTAACATCTAAAGGTTTTCATTTTGTAATTCTTAATTTTATTTTTAATTATCAATTATCGATTATTTTTTATAATTACTAAGAATAACCATAATATAAATACTATTGTGAGGTTTGAATAAATTAAAAATCTGCAAGTAGAAAGGTTCAAATTAAATAATGATGGCTTAGATTCACAATTCTGTGTTTATATCCGAGAATATTCCAAATTGAAGCTGAGGTTTCATTCTCAATAACTTATCATAGTATTTTTAATATCAAAATTTACTGATAATCAACCCACAATTCTAAGCAAGATTTCTAAAATTATAGGGAAAGCAATAGATTGCTAAAATATTAAAGATATTAAACAACAGCATAACACATGAGCTCATTCTCAAAGAATTCAACATTTGAAACTAAATTTTATTAATTACCACAATTTTAACTTCAAGTTAAAGTGTTAAACCTCAAAATCAGTTTTCTCAGAGATTTACAACACAATTTGATAAGCAAGCTGATTGTAATGGAGGTATCATCATCTACAAAGTAATTATAAATATTCCTTACTCACCATCGAAGCTCATCTCCTTGTATAGTATTTTAACTTTTTAATTTAAATTTATAAGTTTAAACAAATTCTATAATTTCAAAGTTTAATTGGACTTCAATTATCATACTTGTTTGCTATAATAATCTTATTCCTTGCGTTTTCCTTCTTAAGCATCATACATATATCTATTATAGAGCCTACTAAAGAATCAGCCCCTAAATCTTAATAAATATTGAATTTTTCTAGGCATCTTCTTACTTTACATAAATAAGAGGTGATTGGGCTTTTGTATTATTCTTAAGATTTCAAGCTGCTTAACCTATTTCCATTTTTTCTTTGAGTCTTCTTATTGAAATCTCTGAACTTAGTTTGATGTTGAATAGATAGATGATTGATCATCGACCTGAAAGGGAATCAACGAATTATTGATTAAAGAGCCATTAAATATAAAATTTGTTTGTGCATTTCTAAAATCAATTATTCTGGAAAAAATTATTGCTAATTCTGTATTCTAAATTTTAAATATGATAATATCAACAGTTATAATAGAAAATTGTTTTTTATTTATAGAATTTGGTTTTGTTATCAGGAAAAAATTAAAATTCAATTTTAGATTTATCAGCTTGGAAAAGATATTTTGAGATATTCTTAATGTAATTTATCTTCAATTCTCTCGGACAGATTTGTATTCTTATTATTCAGTAGAATAGAATTGATTCATCAAAGCACGGCAAATTTACCAGATTCAAATAAATAAAATTATAAGCTTTTAGAAAATACCTTTATTCCAGTAATGATGTATTTTTATAAGCTAATTAATGATCATTGTCATTTATTAGTAGGGGACTATCCATGGTTATATAATTTGCTGTAATTAAATCAATTATGGGAAAAATTAGATTTTACTCTCAAATATCATAAAATATTGTGCCTAATTTTATTACCTTGGAATGCTGAATTATTAAAAGCAATTCAGAATTGAAAAACAAAGTAAACTTATTCATTGAAATAAGAAGACCTAACACAAATATTGGTTCTCCAGATCAAGTTAATTGTAACTAAAATAATTTCAAAGTTATCATTCTTTCCTCTGGATGTATGATGTTTCGAAATTTTGTTTAGTCTTCATTGCTAAAATAATAAAACAATAAAAAGTAAAAGATTACTAATAATATTAATATTTCGGGTATTGACGACACTGGTTAGTAATTAACGTCAATACCCAATATTTCTACAATTTTCTAGAAATAAGAATATAATATCGCACAACTATAAGTCAAAGTCAATATTTTAATCTAAAGAAATGAGTTATTAGAAAAAATAATAAAAATGAAAAAAGTTACAAGAAAATTGAAAATTAGAACTAATTTTTTTAAAAAAAATTTGTATCAAATAGTGGCATTAATTTATACCATTAAAAATTGATGTATGTTGTTAATATTTAAGTATATTCAAATTTTGATTAGTATGTTTAGAAGTAATCATTTGATTCTACGAATTTAAATATTATTTCTAAATTTATGAAGCAATAATAGATAAGATGCTCCTAATTATTATGAAATGAACAGTATTAAAATATTGGAGATTAATGCTTTAATTTTTATCATTTTCTTATTAAATTTACTCAGAAATGCCATATTCGACCAAGAATTATCAATTACATAATTAAATTATGTTTTGTCGGGGGGGGGGGCGATATCTGAACCTATGCTGCAGTATCTGAACCTAATGTGTTTTAAAATAGTTTAAATATTTTTCCATACATGCTTCTAGTCAATTTAGGGTCGGAGAACACGAAAAAACATCTTATGATAACGAGAGATCACTCAAAAGAGTAGAAAAAGTTACAATGAGTATCTGTTTTATTATAAAATTTTACATAACTTTTATCTTTTTTTACAGGTTTTCTTATTCAATATTTTTAAAATTAAACTATAGAACATACACGAGTAGTTGTAGATGACATCTCTTGCTTTGAGTAATGTACTTACTCATTGCATTTAGGCTAGAATATAAGTACTGATGAAATATCATTAGCTTGATTGATGTCATCTACAACTACTCATGTATGTTCTATAGTTTAATTTTTAAAAAATTGAATAAGTAAACCTGTGAAAAAAAGATAAAAGTTATGTAAAATTTTATAATAAAACAGATACTCATTGTAACTTTTTCTACTCTTTTGAGTGATCTCTCGTTATCATAAGATGTTTTTTCGTGTTCTCCGACCCTAAATTGACTAGAAGCATGTATGTAAAAATATTTAAACTATTTTAAAACACATTGGGTTCAGATACTGCAGCATAGGTTCAGATATCGCCCCCCCCCCCCCCGTTTTGTCTAATATTTATGTTATGAGTCATAAATTATTATACTTATAAAAATAGTTATATTTGTATTCTATTTGATTGTGTATTATAATTAAAAGTAACCGAAAACCTATATAAAATCTTAACATTTTATTCCAATAACGTCTTAATTATCACAAAATTTATTATATCCTAACCAACTCACTCAATCACTTTTTAATTTTTTACAGTTTTTTTCGACAACTGAAGTCGATTTAAGCAAATTGAATTTAAGTATGGGAAGTAAATATTGCTTTAGAATTCTACAATTAATTACTTGAATTAGTTAGTTAGTTTTTAGCACATAATTAAGGGTAAATATCACGACTAATCACTAGTGTAAGCATTTACAACCCTCAAAATGCTGACCCAAAATTTAACCAAGATCCGTCTACTCTGAGTCATCCAAATCATTAACTTTCTCTTTTCTTCTTTTATCCCAGGCTTTGATTAGTAATCGTTCTGATACTGTAAGTTTTTAACCTGTTACAGGACTAATTCTAGTCCATTTCATTCCTTCACTTTAATTTTTCTGTTTCAATTTTACAACCCCAGATTTGTAAATACCTTTCTCAGAGAACTCCAGTCTGAAAGGCACAGAGCTAATTCTTAGAGTCGGTTCTTTTCCTCTATTGTCAACAGATTGTCTAGATCTGGTGATTCCATTAGCATTTTCCATGGAACTGCATCTCATCTTCTCATTACAGTCTTTGTACTAACAAAACTTAATTCTATTTTACTACCCATCAAACAATTTAATTTATTCACCTGAAGTGATTTGTATTTCTTAGAAATAACTAGAAAATAATCTATGTCTTCAATGCCAGGTTTATTGAGTAAAATTACTTCTATGTTTCACAAGACTACTGCATTATTAGACATTCTAATTAATATAATCTTTCAATCAATAAACTATCAAAGTCCTCTTCATTACGCCATTATAAATCTAAGATTTCCTTCAAGTATTCATTGAGTGCTTCTTTTAATTTTATTTTCTAATTTGGCTATAAATTTCAGCTTCACAATTTCAAACTTATTAAACTAGTAACCTCCTTTTTTGCCTTGTATATTTTTTTCTTTGATTAAGAAAGAAGAGAGACAATAAACTTTTATGTGAATATTTTATCGAAAGTTTAGAGTGATATGATCAACCATTTATTCAAATAGATGCAAGTTTATTTGGCAAAAATCTGCAAATTTGAGCATCATAACTATTTATTAAAAAAAGTATGTTGCGTTTTCTTATTAAATAGTAACTCTTTTATTTAATAGTAAAAAATCATTTAGACATGCATGCCATACTTATCTATGAATAAGAAAGAAAACTTATTTGTACTTCTTGATATTCAGATAGTTACATGTACTTATTGTTATAGCTATTTACTAGATTTCAACTCATATAACTGATAGCAATCAACTTATTTTTTATTACAATCTCGAAAAGAAGTTAAAAACATGAAGCTTTAATGAGGATCTATCATAGTGTAGTATTTGTGTTCTATAGTATTTTTTAAATAAAAACATAATTTATTATTATCAATAAATTTAACTTAACATATATTGGGATAATTTAGTCATGATAATATCTTTAAGGATTTTAATGAGTAATAATAATTATTTTAAGAGGTCTTTAAATTCTTTAAATCAAATTGAAATATACAAATAAAGAATTACAAATACAAAACATTTTCTTTTTCATTATTTTATAATTGGTTTGTAAAATCATCCTACTGTAAACAAACGTATGTCACCAAAGATTATTCTAAAATAAAATGGAATGGAGTATTTCAAATAAAATTCCTAATAAAATAATTAAACCACAAGAGAATATTTTTTAAAATTTTGATCAATTATTAATAGTAAATTAGGTTAGATTTATAATAAAAATTTAAATTAAATACGGGTCTAACAACAAATCTATTAGTTATTCATAATCATAATCTTAGAATGAAGAGCCAAAGTGTTTTTTCATCCAGCAATAAAAATGAAATATCATTTGCAGAAACACAGAAGATAGATACTACAAGGATAAGAATAATAATATTTCCAAATTGCATACTATGGGAGTAATTGTCAAAGCATGAAAATATCTCTTGCTACTTGAAAATCTTAAAGATATTCACTCAATTCGTTATATTTGTTCAGTACATTCTTAAATATGCTGCCATCCTCTGTATTAAGATGAAAAGCAAAAGCACTTGCTTTGGAGTCAATGAGAAAAAATCAAAAATTGAGGGCTCGTTCAACCAATGGGAAAAAAGAGGGTTATAAAAAACTGGAAAGTTAATATTAAAATAAATTGGCATCTCAAAGTATTCATATAGATGAAGCACCAAGCTTTAATGTCATGAATGGCTACTTTGTAAAGCTCAGTACCATTAAGGTTACATCAAAATTGTTGGAATCTCTCAGGAATTAAAAAGTCATTTTAATGTTAAATGAAGCAAGCAAACCCTGTAAGTCGATTTCATTGGGGAAAGTTATGTTGTGAGCTATCATGTTAGTTGTCAACATTCAAAACCCCAAAACCCTTTCAGTAGTTTGATTGAGTTTTTGATTGATAAAAGTAGACTATTAGTGCATACTTTATTAGGGTTTTAGTAGGGTTTATGTAGGGGTTTAATGTTTAAATATTAGTATTTTAAGTGAGTATAACAAGCGAGGTTTTTAAATATTTCACACAAATATTAGCTTAGAGTCATGTGGCAGTTCTCTGAATTTTATCTTTCTAAGTTGATGTTTGATTGTTTCTATGTTTGTTAATTCTCTTAGCTTGCTTGATAATAGTTGAGTATGCAAGTTCTTTGAGACCTCCATTTATTTTATTTTTATCGAGATATTGTTTTGATTCTCTGCTTAGAATCTCTCTCACCCCTGCAGCTAAAGTAATCTTTCTTAGCATGTCGCTCTCTATTAATATTACTGCTAGAGCCCATATATCCCATTAAGTGTCTCCAACTCTCCAATCCTCTCTCTCTGGGAAATATCCAGGAGTGCCGTATACATTTCCTTATGCAAAGTCTTGCACTCTTTGAGCTCTGTTGAAGTCAATTATATAAACTCTAAGAGGCTGAAAGTTCATCATGATGTTCTCTGGCTTTAAGTCTCTATGAACATAACCTAGCTTGTGAAGCTCTTCAATCCCCTCCACTATCTGCTATA
>ARYC01017406.1:0-48551 GCA_000711775.1 Oxytricha trifallax | reverse complement strand
AGGAATAGAGCAAGCTTCACAGAGAGCGAAAGTCGCAGACAAAGTATGAAGTTAGTAAAAGACTTTACTCTAATATTTAGCCTCCAGAGCCAATGAACATAGATGCAGGAGCTGGCAGCAAGAGAAGAAACTTAGGAGGAGGGAAGCAAGAAATAGAAGAAAAGAAAGAGAAGCCAGCTCCATCTAGAGAATTTTAAATGTGACTTACATATTCATTAACTTAACTAAAAAACTTATTTATATACATTCACTCTCCCTTCTTTAGCACACTTTTAAGCCAGCAAATTATCTACTCTCTTTCGCTGAGCTTTTAATAAAGTCTACTGTATCGATAGGTTGGTCATGCATCAAGTGGTAGAGCAGCAGTTTCTTGTAAGACCTTTTAATATTCCCCAGTAGAACTCAATTCCATTAAACTATTGACTGTAAGGTACGTTGAACACTGGCGTTATTCTAAGTTGTTCATAACTCTTCCTTGTTTCTTTTGTCTTATGGACAGAAAGATTATCAACAAACAGTATAATCTCTTATTCAGGGTACTTCTCTCTCAGCTGTTCTAAGAACTTAATATATTGCTCTGTCTTAATTGAGCGAGGATGAATAACATAGGTTTCTAAACCAGTATCCTCACTAATTCCTCCAAGATTTGCCATTGTTTATACCTTGACTTTCTAGTCATATACTTCTATTTACTATGCCTCTTATACCAAGACTTCTAGATGAAAGTGTTGAAGGTAAACATAGCCTCGTCAGCATGTATAAACTTAATATTATTCTATTGTGCTTTCTGCATTTAATTATAAATATAATTTAAGTTGTTGTTGTAAAATGGCAGAGTGAAATCAATCACTCTCTTGATACGATTCACTCCTTTTTAAGAGATACCATTTCGTTTATAGATGTTAGCTATAGACTGAGCAGAGATCTTCAACTCAGGGAATTGGCGATGAAACATAGTAGCTCGTTGGTCTAAAGAGAAGTGAGCCCAATACTTCAAAGTTCTCTCATTAATAAGATAATCAATATGCTTCTATAGAAACTTTTACTACCTCTTAGGCTTAGAATTTAGCTACTATTGCTTTAATGATAGTGCTATAAGACAGTGGGAGCGCACAGTTGACGGACTTCGCTTTAAGAGTAGCGCAATAGACTTATAATTTAGTACTGGTTTGATTTATTCACTGTATATATCACATCCATAGCGCAGTTTAAACACTAAATCTATATACTCTTCATCATAAATAGACCCCAAAAGCTTGCTATTTTTGTCTCGCATTTAAATAATAACCCCAACCCCTAACAAATTCCCTACAAATCAAAGCACTTATAAACCTCATTAAAGGGTTTTGGGGTTTTGAATGTTCAACATAAACAATATCTAGTAATACTTCATGAGCGATAGATTAAATTCTTGAACTACAAATATGTGAAAATCAAAGAAATTATTTATAGATGTCAAAAAAATTATTTCATTGAAAAAAATAAATTAAAAAAAATAAAAATTTTTTAATGACAGGAAACTTCCCTAAAAAAGATTTTTTATCATAAACTTTGACAGGAAACTTCCCCCCCCATTATTTTACAAAGATATTGTAACTTATAGTTTCATTTGCTTAAACAGAAAATCAAAGAGATCATAATTAAAAATAAAAGATTATTTTTATTTAGGTAAGCATTTAATAAATTTACGAAAAATTAATATAAGTTATAGTCAATTTATGATTTACAATTGATCAAATATTTTTTATAATTTACACATTATTTTTCATTTTCTTACTTAAAAATTTGAAAATCTGTTATATTAAAAAATTAATTCAAGCATTCAAATTAATATTATTTGGGTTAATAAATGAGGAAAAATCTTTTTTATGAATAGCTCCTTGAAATAACATAATATATGGGTCAAAGCAAAAGTGATGTTTTACGTGTTTTGGTTTTCTCTTTTTGTTTAAATATAATATTGCTAAAATACATATGAATTGGGAAATTCAATTGCAAAATGGAATAAATCATTACCGACAATAATTAGATAGAGCTAAATATCTTTAATTACAAATAAACTAATTATAGTTGTTGCATTGTGTTTAAGGGTTTAATGTTTAATTTCAGAAATATAATATAAAATCCTAATTAAATTATTATAAGATTTAATATTAAAATGTTAAATATATTTAAGAAAGCTAAAGTTAAATCAGCTAACAAGTTAATTAAAAAATATTTAATAGCTTAAAGTAAATTATCAACTCAACATTAAACGCTCTAAACGAGGTATTAAAGTGTGTTGGGTCATTTTAAGTTATTTTTAAAAAATAAAATCATAATTGCAATTATTCAATGTCTGAAACTACCGAATTGCTTGAATCTCGTTATTATTGCTCACCCCTTCTTCTCTTTCTTTACTATCTGTTCTTTCACATGTTTCATCATCCTCCTTCTCTCTTCTATATCCACTTCAGGTACTTTGCCATTTAAAATGGGCTAAAGGGAGCTTCTCTTCACTAGATCTTGAATTTATTTCTAATACGCATACAGTTAATCTTTCCATGAATGCTGCTAAGTCTACTGGGTTGAAATTATGAAATAAAAGATAATTTTTGTAATCACAATGGAATTATTTCTTTAGGCTAGCTAGGTTGATCCGTAATTGTTATCGATATAATATTCCTTTCTTTCTAAGAACTTCTTCATCTTTGCTACATTCGTCTTGTTCCCTAAAAAATGAGAGTGGTTCATCTTATCCATCAAGGTGATCTATGGTTCTATTTCAACGTTTGCAGCTTTCACAACACAATGATATACCCCTCATCCAACACGTCACATATAAATATTTCTTAGAACATGTCTGTAAAGAGTGGTTTTTCAGGTGTTAGTAGGTACGACAATCCATACGCTGTTCATCTTGCGATTATTTTTCTTAATAACAATTTAGTAAAATTTTTCCAGCACTTGTCCATATCCTGTTTTATGAAATTTTCCATTGTCAATTCCTATTCTTCACTCTTTTTAGATTCTGATTTTACATATAGTGCTTTGTGCTAGTTGAAGAGATTTTACAGGCGCGATATAATACAATTTAAGCAGCTTAGCATTATTAATTAGCCTTACATGCTATCTCATATTCTCCTGCTAGGTACCCAGAGACAAACTTGATCAACATCACTCCCTGTTGCTCCTCCATCTAGTGAGAAAGTTATAAGAATTATCAATTTGCCGCAGTAGAGCGTTTCAACTGAATAAAATTATCTTAACTATTAAAGATTAGCTTCATATTTTGATATTTCACTATCAGTTTTTATTCATTAGGAGCTGCCGTAATATTAGTTTTTTTGCCATAACTCGTGAGTACTGCATGCCCACTATATCCAGTTGTTGTGAAATAGTTTCTGTATTTTCTGTCTGAAATTTTAACAATATGTGCTAACATGAAGTGCTATTTACTTTGCTCATCGCAATATGCCAACACATTGGCTAAAAGCTTGTTTTTTTTAATAAGATCTGTTTCTAAAATTTATCAGGATGAGAATTCTCACTAATGCTGATCTGATGAACGAATTCAATCTTTTTAACTTTGGTAGACAATTATTACTGTTGTAATTTGTTTCCTGTAAAGAATGATGAAATCTGAAAATAATGCAGAAACACTTTCTATTTGCTTAAATATTAACTTTATTTAATTTTATATATTATAAAAAATAACTTTAAATGACCCAACACACTTTAATACCGCGTTTAAAGCGTTTAATATTTATTTGTTAATTACTTTCAAATAATAAATATATTTTTAATTAACTCGTTTAGCTGTTTACAGGAAGCAGATCTCTGCGGGGGATACTCCTAATTCGCTAGGTCTTATCTCGTATGCATCTCGGTACAGGGAGAAGTGGAATGGGGGGCGAGGCGGTTTTTGGAGTTTTTCTAGTTCACGACTTGCCACGTCAACTCACTTCAGATTCGTTTATATCACGACTAAAATTGATGGTTTGATTTTAGTATTAAACAGTGAATTCATAAATATTTAATTTTGAGTATAACTCATTAATCTTCATCAACAAGTTTAGCTATGCTTAGTTTTCTTAAATATATTTAAGATTTCAATATTAAATCTACAATTAATTTAATTAGAATTAAATTATATTTTTGAAATTATGCAATAAACCGTTGAATATATGGCTAAAACTACGTTTGTTAATTTGTAATTAAATATATATAGCTCTCTCTAACAATTTTCAGTTTGATTTATTCCATTTTGTAATTGTATTTTAGTAATATTAGTAATTTATTAATAAGATAATAGTATTTCTCTTGCACCTACTGAAGTAATATCACTTAACTCAAAACCGAAAAGAAAGCTATGGATTTGTGATAATAATATTGCTATTTTTTATTTTAATAATTGAGGGATTGGCTCGAGTTTTCAGAATTTTAGATTCGCTGACTTTTTGGTATCAGTCGTTTTAGAAATCTCTCATTTGTGATTTTATTTATGAATTTATTGAGAAGCTTTCTTTAAGGACCGTACCTTTATTAGAATTAAAAGAAAAATAAAAATAATTAGTCATAGATCTCAATTCATACCCATCAGCCACACTTACTAATTGGTTAACTTAATTATATTACTTAAATTTATAAATAACCATAGTCTCTTAAATGCAATATGTTAAAAATCAACTCTAACTGTTCTTTTTTCCTAAAATAATTTTAATATATTATCTAATTAAATATGCTATATATAAATATTTGTTTATTAAATAATGTAAGAGAGTTTTATGTCAAAAATTAAATTTTTATGTCTTATGTATTTATGAACTTCTCATAATTGCGGAACCATTTTAATCCAAAATAAAATCTAAGAACATTAAGTTGATTATAAAAAATAAATCATTATGATAAATAAATAAAACTGTAATTATCTTTCAATTATTTAGTGTAATTCCTTTATTTAAAACCACTTTAAGCATTTAAGTTATCAAAATTTGATCCATGCAACACTTTTGAATGTCTTGTATTATTTATATAATTAATCCCTGTGTTTTACAATTAAAATTGTTAAAATATATTCCCTTGAGATTGCAATTATTATTAGGCGCCTTCTAAGTTATATATACTTTAATTTAGTGTTAATGTTATCATTTATAATTCTTAATTGACTAATTCATCTTAAATTAATCTATTTCTTTTCATGCCTGAGTTAATTTGAGATTATTAAGTTTTATTTCTTGAATATCTTTATACATTTAAGTGAATTACTCTAAGTTAAAAAAATATAAAATGCTTTTAAAATCCTTCTCTTATTCAGATATACCCGTTTATTAGCTTTCTTATATATCCTGTTTATATAATGGAAATTCTTAATTATCTCTATGTAACGAAGTTTATTTTCTAACATTCAGGTTTTGAGGCAGCAACTCAATCTTAAAAGTACTAATTTTTAATAAAATTAAATCATCATATACTTAGTGAAATCTTTCTTGAAACACTAGAAGTTAATTATAGACAATATGATGGCCAGTATTCCATATATTGATAAATATCCTCCAATAGTTGATAAGGAAGTAATGAATTGCTTAGGGTATAGAGTAACAACATCAACAAGGCCTTTCGACTGATAGTTAACTTTACTAAATCTTATTGTTACAGTTGCATCTTTTCTTATAATTCTCTGATCACTATTTTCTTCTTAAACTCGGTCCACGTCATGATAATTAAATTAAAATATACAATTTAAAATAATAGGATGTATTAAAGTTTGCGTTTTCAATACCAAATATAGAATCAGTCTTGTTTTATATTAAGTTTTATATTGCGAAGTCGAAAGTCTTATTTTAAAACTCATCAAATAAAAAGTCTGAGGGATGTAATTAATATCGTTCTTATAATCATATTGGAAATATTAAAAATATTTAGAATAAATCTATATGTAAATTAATTCATATTGGTTTTTGAAGTATTGTAAGTTCATGTAGCCATTTGGACAGTTATAGTCTGGTTGATCTGATTTGCAATTGCATCTTAGAACTACATTTGGATTTAAAAAGTCATAAAATATATATTTAGTTATTTTTTATCAAGGTGAGGTTTCACAGTCTGTTGTAATTTGATTGTTCACAAATGAAATAATTGTAATTTCTTATCTATTTTAAATACATTATAAATAATTGTAAGAACCTGTAAACTAGCTTTGACTTCCTTCACATGAATAATCCATTTTAAAGGAATTAATGTGGATACTTAATACCAACATCTAAAACCCCCGCACACATCGTAAGTTTTGCCCTATTCTTAAATTGGAGTCATAAATGTCATTGTGATGTTTAAATTTTTAATAAATTCTTTTGATGTTCTAAGCATTTGAGCCTTAAGCAAAACAAAGTTAGAGTAATATTGAGTTCTTTGTAATAATTGTATCAATTCAAAAACAGATAAACTTAAAATAATAGTCAGGCCCAAGAACGTGATGGCTGTGGAGATATAGGACACTGAAGACGTTTGTCTTTTGAAAAATAAACTATGAGGGATTAAGCCTAGTGTCAGACATCGAAGGCATGTTAAAAGAAATGAACCAACACTTTTTAAACAGCCTGTAAAATTTTTAGACATTTTAATTATATAGGCAATTATTATAGAATTTATTAAAATTTAAAGCGTTTTTATAATAATTTTTTTAATAGAATTTAATATTAATTAAGAATATTTATTTTTCTGTATACTAGATGTTCCCATATTTATGGGTTAAGAAGTATATAATTGTAAATTTAAAGAATTAACTTAATATTATTGGAATAACTTTTATGAAATAAAATAAGTTTATCATTAGAAATAAGTTCCTTGTTAGTTTTGGTTCATTCCATAATAAACTATCTTTAGGTATTACTGCCTAAATTATTTTATGACTCTTCAAAGCCCTACGATGAAAAATTCACAGCTTAATATTTATAATTTTAACTTAAACTCTGGGATAGAAATTTTTAGTTGCCATCGTCTTTGTCTGTATTTTGACTTAAATGATATTGAGATAATTAATTTAGATTTTATTACTATTTTTTCTTATTACTTGATAAATTTGTAAGTTCTAATTAAGCAGCCATTTAGATTTATTTCTCTATATTGAAAATTTCCTTCAGGTCCACCTATTAATCATTTAGTTTACAAAATATATTTTTCAAGCATATAGTTGGATGAATTATGTAATATTAATAATCATCAAAAAGTTGAGGGTATTGAGTTTAAGCATACTTTTTCAATTATTTCTTGAGTCTCCTTCTATTAATAATCTATAATAGAATCACGAATGCACTGAAAATAGATAAATATCCACCTATCTAAGCTATTCCTGAAGTTATTTAGTTAGTTAGGTTTAAGTATTGAAATTAATATAAAGATCCAGCAGGATAATAATTCAAACATATTAAATTATTTGGTACTATGTCTCAAACCAGTTTGACAGCATGGTTGTTAGTATGTACATCAGACCCCTATTCCGTCTTGAGCGCAAACTTTCATATTACCTCTATTTTTTTGTTCATGAAGTTAAAGATCTAGGGGTCAATGTTATTACCTCATAGTATCCTTATATCTAATCTTTATACAGTCCAAAGGTAAATTAAAAGCTATTAATAAAATAAAAAAAAAACAATTTAATGATATTTGATGGGTTAATTGATCTTATATTTCAATACTATTATTAAGGAACAACTATTGATTCAGGTATTTTAATGCAAAAATTTATACATAATAAATTTCTTATATTAAGTATTAGAAGTAATGAAGAGACAAAACTTAAGATTATAAAGAATTATATTATAATTGGAAAAATGATACATTTTTATATACACAATTTTTATAAAATAAATAAGCATACTATTTTTTCACAATTAAAATGTATTTCCTTTATATTATCTTAGAGGTCATTATTTTCATTTGGATAACTCTTATCAAAGCTAATATCAAAGAATACTTCATGAGTGTATTCTTAATTATAAGACACTATCGAATTAGTCTTATTAAGAATTAATTATAATTTTAAATTCATATAATTTTACCCTAGAAGTTAGTAGAATTATTGAAAATCTAATAAAAGTATTGAATATTAATATAATTATCACAAGTATTTTTATTAATATTTGTGGTACTAACTAACAATTAATTATTTCATTTGAAAGTGCAATATATTACCCTAAGCTGGTACATATGATTCAGTTTTTTAGACTGAATTTATTTTATCAACCATGTCGAAATAATAGCTTCGATATTGTTAAAAAATTCAAGTATTTATCATCAAAATAAATCTAATTATATAAAATATGATATGCAATGCCAACATTATCAGTTTACTAATTTGTATTACAGGATGAGTTAGGCAAGCATTTACATTGTATAATGTCTCCTTTTATAAAAAAGTAGTCAGTTGGTAATATTTCATTTTACTATTACTTTTTAATGTAATCTTCGTCTACTTCCATCGCGTATTAATGAGATTTAGTCACTCTAAATTTATAATTTTATTTTATAAATAATTAAATTTCTAGGTGCATTTAAACCCCCCAATTAAAATATTTATTAAGTTATAATTGTTTTATTATTTGAGTTTTTATTGAATTTACAATACTATGAAGGAAATCAAAATAAAAAATAGTTATTTAGAATAAAATATTTGTGTTTTGTTTAATTTAAATGGAATGTTATAGGAATTGTGATTATTTATATAAGAGCACTAATACCCTAAACATTCTTCCTCTTCGTTATAGAAATTGTTGTTCCTCGAAATTATTACCAAAAATATATTTAATTTTCCATAATGATTCAATTAAATTAATTATTAAGACTATGGTAGAAAATTAAACAGTAGAATATTATTTTAAGATCAAGTTTTTGTGCAAAATCGAATATATTGAGATATAAAGCCGCATCTTTAATCTTTAATTAAGCTGTTTGTTCTTTCAATGAGATTATATCAATAAGCACAGCCACAGATAAAATTGCGAAGATTACTAGACCTAAAAATGTCAAGAATGTGGAAATCCAAGAAATATAGAACATTTGCCCTCGGAAATAAGTGTTGTGGTAAACTTTGCCCAGAGTTATGTACCTTAACATGTTTTTGGTATACTTTTTACATTTTTACATTCTTGGCATTATTAATTTATAATTTTATTATTTCAAATATACCTGCATTCATTTATTTATAGAAATTAAGCTATTCATGCTTGAGAAAAGAAACTGAAATTATTTATGAAAAATTATAAAATCAATTAAATTTATTGATAAGACTTAAATCTTCACCTATTTCTTTATTCATCTTTTCTTAATCAATGATATTTTAAAATATCTAAAGGGGGAAAAAATAAATTATGAAATATAAATCATTTTATTTTATTGAATGAGCCATAAGTGTAGGGAACCAATAGCACTTCCCCTAGTCTTAATCCATTCTATAATTAGCATAAACTCCCTTCGTAGATTGTCCATCGAGCAGAGGTTGCTCATCTACCCAGCAAAGACCTTCCTTAATTAGTTAATCAATGGCTCTTTGGAATCTGTCAAGCTAGTTGTAAAAACTAGGATTCACTTGATGCATCTTTGTGTAAGTAATCCACCCTTGATTTTATTCTGCAGCTTGTAAGATCATCAGATTATCTTGTGAGAGTTCTACTGAAGTGGAGCATATCACTCTCTTAGTACCTGTGTGGATAATTTTGAATTCTGAACCCAGCTTGTGCAAGCTGTCAACTGCTCTTCTTAAGTCTTTACTAAAAATTTGAGTAAGAAATTGATATTAAAATTAGTAAAATTACAGTGTAACTTCTTCAGATTTTGAACTTCTAATCTTTTTTAATAGTTCTAAGCATTCAGTTTCTTCCAAAAAGCCACCATTCTTTTTTCTTAAGGCTATGCATATATTCACAATTTATATCTAAAAATGAGTTATATAAAAAAAACAAATACAGCAAGTTCATAATAGAAGTCTCCAACTCCAAGCTTATCCACCCAAAATCCTTTGTTTGCTATTAGAAAAATTTGGTAAGATTAGAATAAAATAAGTTTACTTACAGCTCAGTGGATCAACACCGATTTCTTTGCACATTTTAAGGAACTGATTTCTGAACACTGGGTTTTAATTGATTTCTTTTCTGTGCTTAATAGCGAAAGTCTCTAAATGACTCTTAAACTCAGTAAGTTATTTATTCATTTCCTAAAATTAAGTCTCTTCAATCTACTAGCCAACTTCTTTCAATTTTTACTAAACTAATTTGTTTTACTGCACTCCTGCTACACCTATTCCTCTTCTCATTTTTATAAATTAATTAATTTTATAATATTGGATCTTTCAAGTTATTTTAAATTAATCAATAAAGATAAGCGTTATCTTGTAAAATAAAATTCTTTGCTATAAACAATAATAACTTTCACATTTAAATAAACTAAGTTTCATAAAAGTGAGAATTCCTTGTCTTCTCTATCTCTTATTCTCAAACTGCTGTCTGGAGACCTATGGTTTCCTACAAAACTATTTTAACTATCTCTTACTTGGACAATAATGCCAGAGCTAGATTACCCCATCAATATCCCGCTAGAGTTGGCATTATTCCCATTGAGTGAGATTTGACTTTGCAGTTAATGTGTGGACATTTTGTTTTTGACTTGCTTAAGTTACATTTCAACTTTTCTCGAATTTTCTTCTAATGACTCAATCATTAATGAATGCTATTCTTCACTTTTTAAACGCATCTACTGTTCTTATGAAAGCTGCTTTAGTAGCTGATCTACTAAGTCTTGCTGTTCTGATGACATGGACTTGATAATCTTTTTCATATTTGCATGATTTATGGTTGTAAAAGTGGAGTTTGGTTTAGCAGATTAAAAACTGTCTTAATATGGAGATTGATTCAAGGAAAGTTGAAGGTTCTTAACTTCATTTAGTAATCTGTCAACATTTTCTGGAGTTTAAATCTTTTAGCGCTATTTTATCATCTCTTGAGCAGTTTATGCTTGTTTCTGAGGAGTTTAAAATGGTGGTTCTTAACTTTATTTTTGATGGAGTTTAATTTACTATAGTTCCATTTGCTGTTGATTACACAAGTTTTTATACTGAAGTATAGTCTGCTTAGCTTTCGTAAGTTGCTAGTCCAAATAGTCAACTTGCTACTTAGTAATAATATTAAATTAACTTCAGATGGGCTGATATCTATAATACATTCTCAATTGAGCCAATTCCTTAATTTTATTAGCTCTGATTGTATATGTTTTAACTTTGATTAATTCCAAACGCCCCTTAAATCTCCACATTATTCAAACTATCCTACTTACTGAGTATGTACTGATTAGAGAACTAATTTAAGTTTTGATTTTCCTATATTTCATTTGGATTGAAGTCAATTGATTAATCAGCTGCATTTTACTCTATAAAACTAAGATGCTGATTTTATTGATTTCCTGTGGGATGATATCTTGAATTAGAGTAATTTCTTTGTTCTTTGTCTGAGAAGTTGCTTCTCTCTACCATGGGATAATTAAATTTACTTGTGCTTCTCCTTCTGTCATAGTTTTACTGCTGTGGATATAATATAACTATGTTAATTTGTATAGATCCTTGTTATCAAAAGTTTCATTCACTGATCTGATGACTTGAATCTGATGATCTTCTTCAATTTTTTACTATGATCTATTAAAGAAATCAGCTGAGTCAATCGCTTTCTCAAGTATTTCCATTAAGTTTTAATCAATTTTATTTGCTATTTAACTGCTTTCATGTGATTCTCTTTGTGAACTCTACTTCCCAGTGGATATTTATTGTTAAATTTGCAAACTGTTCCTGAGCATTATTTGATCTTCATTGTTTTCATCGTCAGAATAATCATTCAAGTTGTTTAGTCCTTATAGCTCTCTATCTTTCTGTATGATTTCTTACTATGTAGAAAATTATGGGTTATTTCTCATGGAACTTAAAGTTCCAATATTGTTGCCGCCTTGACCTAATTCTTTGTTTCTGCTCTATGAATTTTGTTTCTTCTTGCCACTTTTAAGATTAGAGAGGATGGAATCTTTGTAAAGAGCTTACTTGGGTATGATTTCAGGTTGCTTGGTATTCTGTAAAGTTCTAGAAATGAAACTATTTGAAGTTATGCCTTTATTTTGAGAGGTATTTCTGCTCTTGTTTTTCCCATTATTTTTAAGATTTGAGGTAAACTTACTGTCTTATGACATTTACCTAATCGGCTTGAATTTATTTTCAATACTATTGCTTAATGCGGAGCTAATGTTACTATTGTGTGAGATAAAAGCATTCGCTGTTGATTGTTAGCGAGCGCTGTTTAACTTATCAATTTACTACACGTTTTAGCTCTATTTTTTATTGCTTTATAATTAGGAATGTATCTTAGGTGACTGTGATGTCTAAGAGTTTATATTTATTTTTGAGGTATGTGAAATTTTATTTTCATTAAACTGCTATGAATTTTACTATAAATATTCTTGTGTATTTTCAAACTGTTACTTTGATTGACTCAGAGTGTTTTAAATGTTTGTAGTATTACTAAATTTTAAAAAAGGTTAAATACTATAGTATTTGATTTAAATAATTATTGAAAATGTTTATAAATTAATAAAAATTTATTGACAGATAGAAATCTAAAAACAGTTAAATATTATATATTTTATATTCAGCTTGTAAATTCAATTAAATCTTTAAATTTATTTAATTTAAGCAATAATATATTGAGTGAGCTTATTCTTTTTAACAGAACTCATATTTTATTATTAAGTCTCCATTAATTAATGATGGATTTGATAGAATCTTTATAATTATTATATTATTGCTATCAATTTAATTTTTATTAATTCTCTTTCCTTCTTATATAGAACAAATATAATTCTAATATTTTTTTAATAAACTCTACTAATGAAAAAGTAAAGGTCAATTACAAACGTTCAAAATAATTTAATAATTTTAAACTTAAATTTATATTTGTGTAAATTATAATTTTTTTTAAAAAAATAATTAATAGATTTTTTATTGTAGTTTAAAGAAATTTTAAATAAATACTAAAAAAATATTATATATTTAATTTATATTTGTTTTACCCTCATTAAAATATATATAATATTGACATTTTAAGGAATATAAATCTTTATTAGCTTTATTAATTGTAATAGATTTGAAATCTGCTCAATACATCGAAAGACTTGTGGAAGATATGGGTGGTGACTAGAACCAAGTGTCTGGGTTCCAACAGGACTCCTACCAAGAGGAGCCCAAGTAAAGCTTCAACTCAAGAGCCCAGTACAACGATGAATTTGAGACTCACTCTCAATTCTCGCACATGAATGAATCTATAGACAACAGTCAGAAAGACTTCCAGATGAATCAGTCATTTCAGACAAATGCTACTGGCAGTACTATTGATAGCACCATTTCTTAGTAGTAAGAGAGACAAGCTGCTCAACAGAAGCAATATCAGCAGTCTGCTTAACAATAAACCATGATTGCTGAACTTTAGCAGAAATTCGATGTAGACAAGTTGAAAGAGGAGAAAGAAGCTGAGATTCAAGTTTTAGTTCAATAAATCGACTCAATGAAGATCGACATAGAAAACTATAAGCAGGTGTTTGAAAAGAACAGCTCTAGAAAGCAAGAAATATCTGAGGAGAAGAAGGACTTATCTGAGAATTTGAAAAAGATCTCTAAGTAAACCAAGAAAAAGAAGGAAGTACTCAATGAACTGTAGAAACTTGGTAATTAAGACTTGAAGGTGTTACAGACTGAAGTATCACAGATCAAGAGAGAACTCGATGACTTGAAGAGTGAATGGGAGGAGTACAAGAAACCGATTAATGAAGAGATTTTCGAAAAGAAACAAGAAATCAATGAGAAGAGAATTGAGTATCAATATAAGAATGATAAGATCAAGGGTATTAAGAAAGAAATCAAAGAGGCAATTAAATATCATTTATGTATAAGAGTATTTAATAATTCAAGAACTTGATCACAAGAAGCAGCTAGCTTAGCACATGGAAGTTGAATTCACCAAGATTCCAAAAGACCTGAATCGTAACCAATATCTCAAGCGTATTTATGAAATCATCGCAAACCTGAAAGCTTAAAAACAAGAAATCAAGACTATCCTCCAAGAAATTAAGGATATCCAGGGAGAAACAGAAAAGGTGATTGTTCACATCAAGAAAATTGATGTTGAGGTAGAGGACTTTATCTTCAACGAGGCCAAGAAAGATAAAGTTGCCACGAACATCTACAAAGAAATCATGAGATTGAAGGAAAACTTCGACAGACTAATTACAAACATACAGGAGCAAAATAAACTCAAGAATGGTATCAGAGAGGTAGAGACTAAACTTGAGGATTTCAGAATTAAGTACAAGAATATGGAGGAAATCAACAAGCTAGAGGCTGACCTCAATGCTATTAGAAAGGAAAACATGGATCTCAAGAGATAATTAGGTTAATGATTTATTCAACCTAATTTATCATATCTCACAATCCCTTTTATTAATTTCATTTATTACAATTAATATTCATAGAAATTGAAAGGCACTCTGAAAGTATCAAAGGTGTATCTTTATGTTGAGAGAAATAAATATTATAAATTTATATCTATTAGGAAGATGGAAGAAGCTGATAATATCCTTATTATTTCGCTCAATCACTTGGGAATGTAAGTCTAAAGAATATCCAAATCTATTATAATCCTCCTCTGTATACCTGAATTCTAATAATTAAACATAGTAAAGCAGCAAACTTGAATGATTTCACGGCTGAGCAATTCATTCAAATAATGATAAGATGTTTCGAGTAAATCACTACTATGCTAAACGAAAAAGATAATTTTATTGATTTAAAGTTCTTGAAAGCTCAAAATCTTAAAGAGGCCACACACAGGTTCAAAGTTTGCAATCATTTTGTTACTTATTTAAAGGTTAGTTTAAATCCTCTAAAGTTATAAGATATCTTCTCATAATCATATAATTAAACTTACATTTATAGACACTTGGATACTATCATGACTTGAGTTTTAATGCCTTTTTGTACCCAAACCCTAAAGAGACCAGAAAGCTTTTAGGGTTCTTGTTCGAGTTTATCTTTAAGTCAGAAGATGATGGTGATGCCAAAGCTGCCTAGCCTTCTAATGAATTTGAAGTTTTACTTAAGAGACACTTAATCATATTTTAATTATGATATGAGACGCCTTGCAAAGTGGCAAAATAAGCCATGGATCCTACCAGATTTCTTAAAAATCAAGAAGCCTCTTTTCATTGGTGGTGGAGATAGAATCAATGTCAAAAGCAACATCGATTATCAAAGAGTTGCATAAAGCAAGAGTAAGAAAGCTAAAGGTGTCTATGAGCTAATGCTTACCTTCAAAAATGGAGAAATGGGAGAGTAGTATAGCAGTGGACAAAACCTCATATCTGGAGAGATATCATCAGCTTCCTAAAATTACTTCTATTGTCAAAATTTACAATATTATTAAGCTAGCTTTAAACGTGGCCAAGTATCTCTTCTACAAAGAAAAGGAAACAACCTCATGAGAAATGAAGATGATGAAGAGGACATGAGGTAGTCAAATGCCGCTAGAAAATTTCTAGTAAAAAATAGCAAAACTAAGATTGTTGAAGAATTCAAATAAACCATTGCAACTTTGAACAAACCAGCAGGTACTGCTTTGATCATGGCAGCTCCTGAGGACAAGGAGGATTAAGTAAAAACACTGAAAGAAGTACTTGAAGAGAGAGAAGAACAGCTTAAAGACATCGAGTAACTATAAGGTAAGGAATATAAATAGATGGTAAGTTAATTTATATATTTAGATTGAAGATATGGTGAGTTAAGTATTTCAAAATCAAAATTACACATAGGTTATTATAATTCACTATATCCCAATTAACTATTATGTTTTGGGATATCAGAAGTTGTATTAGTAAAATAGTAGACGACCATATGGATTTTCGAATCTTATGTACTGCTCATTGTACTTGCTCCAAATAGTATTATCAATATGATCTATAGTTGTCTCCATATCAATTATCTCCTTGAGCGGATGATTAAACCCCTAATAAAAATTAAATGTTAAGAGAATACTTTCTTACTTCAATATTGCTCTCTCTTGCCATATAAACTTAGAACCCTTTGATTTCTCTACTTTCATGGTCTTAGATTTGGTTTAGTCTGAGACTAATCTCAAATAAATCTTTAATCTTTAAGTTCCTCTCACAGTACACTAACTTTTTCTGAACTTATAAGGAATTCCTTAGGGATCTAAGGAAGCTTGAGTTATGCTTTGGGAAGTTGATTATCATTAATGGATGTGCAGAAATGTAAAAACTATAACTTAGCTTAGGCTAGGGTAGAAGTTAATTGGGCTCTTAAATTTGATAACATTTGTTGAGTGAGATTGTCTTTTCCTGATTTTCTTTTCTTGAATACAATGCTTGATTGAAAAATTCGTTATTATTATCTGATTAATCGTCATCAAGGAATAATGACTTTTGGGAGTCCTCTTAATCAAAGTTCTGAGCTAAACTTTGCATCTAAGTTTAATCTTAATTATGTAATTCATCATTATCTTGCTGCGTAAAACCTAATTACGATTCTCTAATTTCGACAACTGATTCCTCAACTTATTCTATGACCATAGCTTAACTTTAAGTTAAGTTATAACTGCACGTTTCCTTTGGACTGTCTTATTAAAAAAAATATATTTTAAATTAGAATCTCTACTCTTCTTGGTCATCTCTAGAGCTTGTGGTTAAACAGGGAAAGACTCTGGTTAAGTCTCTAAGACTATCAAATCTGATAAGCTATGACTGAAACTTTATCCCTCGTTCGTTATTTGTTAGGTGCTGTGATATTGCTTTAGAATTTTCTTTTTGTCCATCATTTACTGAAAAAAAAGAACATCCTACTTCCTCTTTTGCAAAATGCATGATTTCTTGGCTTACATCACTTTTTTGTTGCTTTATTTCTAAAGTTACAAAGCTTTGATTTTTGCTAGTTTTGTCTGCTTCACTTTGAGTTTAGAAACTTTGGCGCTTTACGAATAACTTTAATATGAATCTTAATAAAATTAATAGTTAGAATCTTTCGCCATTTGGTTATTTAAGTTTTTTAATGAGGACTAATCAGCTTGCACATTATTGTTTTATGTTTTTTAAGCCATGATCATCTCAGCAATTTTAAGCTTGTCTTATCTTGACACTTCCTCAAATAATTGTTAACTGCTTCTAGACTACAAGTAATTGCACATATTGGTTTTATAAGCTCTAACGTCAGGGATGAATTTGTTTACTATATAGAAGATATAAATGCTAAGAAAGGCTTACTAAGGGATATTAGTTGCATATCTATTCTTAAATCCCTGCGAGTCATGATTTAGTTTCTGCACAAAGCGCAATATATTTTATAAATCTTATACAGAATTTAATTGCACTAAAAATATTTATTAAATGAGCTGGTTTAAACAGTCTTCCATACTTCTCTGCGCATTCCCTACAGAATTGATGTCCACATTCAATTGTTAAAATAGCAAAAAGTTAAAAATATAAAAATTCTATATAAAAACTCAATTATTATTCTTTGACTTTAACAGGCATTTCAAAAATATCCAAGCAGATTGGACACCTGAAAAGGTCCAAAATATCTTCCAATACTGACCCCAAAATAATTTCATCCTGCGAATCTTCCAATTCCATTTCACTCATTCACAAATATAATTATGTGTAAAATTAAGTTAATCATAATTTAAGGGGGAGGATTATTTAATATTTTATTATGATTTCAATGTCTGTCTCCGCAGTGAGGATGCGTGGACCTAGTTTGTTATGCATATTTAGGAGTTAATGAATATTCAATTTATGTGAGAAATACTACTCCCTCTGTTTCTTCTTGGACATGTAATAGTTCATTCTTAATGACAATTCAAGAGATTTTGAGAAGATTTTTTTTCCAGAAATTTATTATAAATTTAAATTCAAAGTTAAACTAAATTAGAAAAAAGTAGTGAGATAGATAATAAAATAAACAAGGTATTATTAAGAGAGAAAGATTCTTATTAAACTTAAAAAGTTATAAAAATCTGTCCTTGGGGATGAGTGTGTAAAATTATTAAATTAAAGATATTGGTTTGATAATTTAGAAATGTATGAGAATCTTTCTTTAATTAACATTTAACTACTATTAATTTAATTTATCAAACATTAACAATCCTTCTCGTTTTTCTAGAAGGAGGTCTTTATAGATCTTATATTGTACTTTATACTTTAGTCTTTATTATTTGTGGCTTAATTATTAGACTCAGTTGTTTTTTGATTCTTGGATCATTTGTTCATATTGCTTGACTGTTTTTGCTTAGATAGTGACTGCATGTACTTTTGAGATTTCTTCTTTAATTACTTCATTGATTGCTCTGTGCCTTTGAAGTGGGAGCATCCCTGCGAATTTATCTGACACAATTATTATCTAAAAGAATTGATTTTAACACAAGTTCAATTTATTATGAAAGAGTTTGACTCTCAGCCAATAAATTGATGTTTGTTCATATAGTAGATATTTTAGATGACTGTTAAAACAAGTGAATATAAAGTGCACTTTGATTGTAAACTTACATTAATTTTGCTTTCATCTCCTACTTAGTCTATAAGGTCAATATGATCAGGTCTAAAATGACCTGTAAGCTTCCTTTTCATGTCAGTGACCACTCCAAAACAACGAACACATGATGAGTGAGTGGACCCTGGTGCCAGATAGTGCATTTAGTTCTGGAAAATAAGATAGTTCTAAAGAGTTTTCTTAAGCATCATCATTTTTAGTTTGATATTTATTGGGTAATTATTAAATAATATAAATTAATGGTTAAATATGCAGATATATACTTTCTAGAATATCATATGATTGTAGGCAAGCCTTGAAGTTTGTTACATTGATATCATTTAATGAAATAAATTTGAAGTATTTTATTATCAAGAGCACATCCTGGATGGTTTTTCTTTCTTTGGCTTCTCTTCGAATTAAATTTACCTGAGTTGTTTTCTCTTCCCGAACTCCCCTCCTCTTGTGGTTGTCTCTTCTTCCTCGTCTTCCTCATTATATCCTTTGGTGAGTTACTATCGTTTTTTATTGCTTCCAGGGCCTCCTGCCGTTGTACCACTTGACTCCTTCATCTCTTCTTAAATACGTCTTTGGAAGTTGTATACATATTTCTCCATCTTCTGGTTGGTTTGCTCCAAGATACCCTCAATATAGTTGTTTTGCTTCAATCTCAAAGAAATGTTGTCAAGAATCATTTCATAGATCATTTTGAATATGTCATAGCGAATGTCATCCTTCTCTATTTTCTGTTGGTTTAACTCTTTCTACAGCCTTTTTAGCTCATTGTTGGATTTTATGAGAATTTCTTTCGAACCTACGTAGTCTAAATTGTCTTTGCCCATACTTTCAAAAGAAGTTTTCTCAACTAAGAGGAAGTGCTAATATAGAGTTTCTAGAATTTTCTCGAGATCATCTTAGTTCTTCATTAAATAATTGTTAACGAGGGTGCGCTTTCTCTCAGCCAAAATTGAACTGTAAATTTTCATGTTTTCTGACATCTCATCTATAGTTTATTTTGCTAAGTTTCCTTTTTGTTGCAAGTCATAGCGTTCTTTTTCTTTCGCAAATAGCTGCTTGTGGATATCAATAAGATTTAGTGAAATGCAGTTTATAGTTAATTAATAAGTATCACTCTTTAGAGCATTACCAGCTTTTTAGAAATCTTATCGGCTTTGACGTTGATCTTTGCCACTTCCTCCAGCTGCATGTTGCTTCAAATTTGAAATAATTAAGATCAATTAAAAATCTTTTATTTTCTCTCTCCTTAGTCTCCAGTTCTAGCAGTTGCTTATTAGAATTCTCAATCTCAGAATTAAGTACCTTCAACTCTTTATTGAACTCCTTCTGTTGCAAGTTAGCAGCTTAAGTCTCACTCTCAATTTTCTTAATAAGTACAGTAAGGTTCCTGATGACTTTATCATTGGAGCACTTCTTTTTTATTTCTAGTTCCTCATCGATAGCTTAATCCTGAGAACCACCCCATTTGGCAATTTTCTTCTCTAGTTCTTTCACTAAAATTTTAAGTTTATAGTTCTCAGTTTTTATTTTGTCAAGTTCTTGCTGGGTCTCACTGGCTACGGATTTTACAGGGCGCTTGGCTTGATACATGGTCACTCCTGATTGATTGTTTAGGACTATGTTTAAGTTTTGAGATTTGTGGAAGTAAGAGGGGAATTTCACTCTGATAGGCAGCTCTGCATTTGTAATTATAGTGTCTTTCTCATTCTAATTAATAATTATTCTTTAATAAACTATAAAAGTTAGAAGGGTTTTGGAAGGTAATAAGTTGTGATTAATCAGCAAGCAATTGTGTTTATTCTATCCCCAAGCGAAAGTGTCTCCGAATTTATCTATTGCAAAGCTCATGTTATCTCCTGCATAGATTTACACTATATTTCTTAAACTTTCAATCTTAGTTGGAAATTCTTTATCCTGTTTATCTTAATGCCCTAATTGACCATGATCATTTTTACATCATAAAATAAAACACCGTTACTCATAGTATAAGCATTTAAGATTTATCATATAATATAAATAATTTTACCCCAAGAGTAGACTCTTCCCTTGACATCAAGAGCGAGAACATGGGTCCTACCAGTAGCTATTTTTACAATTGGTCCCTCAAAGTATTCGACTTCATCAATGTCTTTTTCATTTCCTTTGATAAATTCACGACCCAGACAAAAAGTTATTCCACCCCAGGAGAACACTCTACCATCAGTCGTCAGAATAAAAGTATTCAAGTGAGTAAATGCTATCTGTGCAACGCAAAAAATTTATTTACTTTGAATACAAAAGAATAAGTATGTTACATCTCCGCTTAAAAGGGATTGATGGGTATATTTTTTAATAATTATATTGGTAAAATAAAAACGAAGCATTCAGCTGGCAACTCTTGGAATGAATAAATCTAATCATTTCTCTCCTTTATTTTCTTCAAATCTTTCATCTCCTTCATTTAATCACTATTGTGCAAAACTTGACTAGCTCCCCAATTTCCACTGGACGCATGCTTTTCCTTCCTCAAATACTGATTTCCAAAAGTTTCATGTGATTTAATAATAGAAATTAAATGATCATGCACTTTTATAAATCTAAATGTGATTGGATTCCTCCCGGAGTCATGGCAGGTGTGGAATTTTGCAAATTATTTGGTTGTTATTACTAGTGGCTTTATAAAGATTAATTGTCAGATTTCATTCCAGATTTCTCCCTGAGTTTATTCATAGCACTAGATGATGCACTTTACTTCGATGAATATTAACTTTGCATTTTATTTAATTATTATTTTATAATTCATTTTCTTTTATAATATAGTTTCCAATACATCGAATTAAGATATACAATGTTTTTTTAATGATTGATAGTAACTTAATTCTCAGATATTTTCAACATTAAAAATCAATATTAGATATAAAATAAAAATGACTATCTTACTTTCAATTGCAGAGAGGTAACTTTAATTAAAATATTTATTGATTTTACTTTCAGGGATCTGATTTATGTTCAGCTTTCTTAGTGGCGCACATTCCAATAATAAAATACTAAAACTATCACATCCTGATAAACATGACGAATCTAGCTAACTTAAACATGACTCTCCAAGACAACATCCATTTCTCAGTGGCCTATATAAATTCAGAATACACAGCTATGCAAATTGCAGTCAGATTGGTTTTTATGGTTCTGAGTTTATTAATATGTATGTGGTACTTCTGCAAAATGTGTAGACTGCCAAAGCACATAAATCAAACTTACGATTAAAACAAGTTGATACTCATTTCTTTCTTCTGCTTTTTATTTAATGATCCCACGTACACATTGAATATATACAAACCCACCATGTACACCAACATTATCTCGCAGTTTTGGCTTGCTATATTCTTTATACTTTTGCTACAATATTGGTTGAGATCTGTGGAGAGAGCCAAAGATGACCCAATAGAGAGGTAAATAATGAGAGCTGAGAAGAAAAATCTTGCCAAGGGTAAACGCAAGACAACGTGGTGCGAGAGATTCAAGGCTTTGTATTTTTATCTTTTTGCTGTTGATATCATGGGTCTCTATGTAGTCTACATTATTTAAATTATATTAACTAGATTTAGAACTCGCTTTCTATTCCAATTAATTATGAAAAATAAGTGGTAGTCTATTATTTAAAATGAAAAAGTCTTAAAATAATAAGTATTAGCATAGGTAATAACAAAGATGATATCCAGAAACAGCTTTATCATCTCTCCATTCTCCTTCATATTTTGCTCCATCTGGCCATACCTACTTTGTTGTTCCCATCTTTTCCCAGAGTTTCTTGGGCTTTAGATCTACAGACGTTGGAACTCTTGGCGGTAAGTATTGCTGAAATATAAACTTTTTAGATATGTTTTTTGTAACTTACAAATTGTAGTGAATAACCAGCAGCCCCAGCAACACCATTTTTAGGATTTCAAATTTTCTTAATTAATTTCATTTTAATTTATCGATTTTCTATTATATATTCTAAATAAAAATAATATGTGTACATTATAAACGTGAAAGATAATGCAGCATTTACTCATCTAGAGAATATTCCAGATTATTTAGTAGGAATGCTAGCAGTAACTGCAATATTTTCAGCAATTTACTTGCTCTGGTTTGTAATAACCATCTTTGTGAATTTCTTTTACATCAGGAAAATGCCAGCTCGTTCTCGCATCCTCTTCTTTTATTCTATATTCATGCTATTAATCTGCATAAGCACAGTGGTGTTTGGAGTGTACTCTCCCTTCTACTCGAATGGAGGTATATTCGTGTTCTTTATAGGCATATTCAATATTTATGTGTGGAGTTTGATATATCTCAACTGGCCAAGCGAGTATTAACAGCTGGTCAATTAGAACGAAGATTAAGTGGACTTTGATCTTAAATTTGAGAGAGATATTGGAGTGGACAATCAAAAAATTAAAATAATAAAATATATTGTAATAATAGATAGAAATTTATATAAATTGAAACGTTGAGTATATGTTATTTTTGATTCTTTTTTTTATATTTTAATAACATTTCAATTTAATTTATTTTTTTTATTCTCACTTAATTTAATTTATTTAATAAATGAAGTGCAAGTAGCAACAAGTGCAAATAATAGAGGGAAGTAATACAAAGGCTTCAATAATCATGACAATTCCAGTTCACACATTGAATCAGAAGAAGTTAAGCAAACTGACCATGACAACAGTAGATATGCCGGAGTCCATCAAAGAGAAATTAAAATCGAATTTTGACTTCAACCTATAAAAGAATATTATAAATACATTCTTATTTCATTTCATAATCTAGTGTTGTCTATTTTTACAGAATCAATTTTACCAGGTTTTTTATATATTAAGTAACTCAAGATTTGATAAAGCAAGCTGATCAAAATATATAGGTTGAAGTCGCCTAAAATCTTATAATAAACGATATATTAGACCTATAATTAGACAAATTAATAACTTCTCTTGCCTAAGTAAGTGCAAGTAAATTGTAGCAAGAAAACCTCATTCACAAGTAAATGTCAGAAGCTATATTGAATGATTCCATCTAAAACTTGTTTCAAGATATAATCTTAGAAGCAGTTTAAGAGGAGAAGAATCTCAAGTCTTTTGCTGAGAGTTTTATTCAAAAGTCACTTGAGAACGAGATCTTAGACATCGTAGATTAATGTGTGGAGGAAGAAGTAGCTCATGATTAATATGATTGCCTTATTGATAAAATCATCGAGAATGATATATGGAGAGGCACAGTAATGGATCTCAGAAATGAAGAAGATGCTATTTATCAGTTGCTCGAAGAGTGGACAGATCACTATACTGGGTAATTCTTTATCGATCACTTCGGAGAAATTAAGGATGAATACTTAAAGAGCTATAAGGAGCAGATGAAATAAGAAGAAACTAAGAAAAACGAAGTCAGTGAGTATAAAATCCTTAATTCTTCTTAAAAATTGTAACTTTCACAAAAGAAGAGCGACGATAGCTTAAATAGGACTGCTGCTCTAATGATGAGAGACGATCCATATACTAGTGCAAATATAAGCCGATATTAGGATCCATTAAACAGCAGTCAGGATATACATATGATTAATAGAAGTCAACTTAAAGTCGGGTCAGGCTTACCAGCAAATTAAAGCTATAGACATTAACAAAATTAATCATATGGAGGATACGGTGCTTAAAGTGTCACAAAAAGTAAAATAAATTCGAGTCAGTTTCATTCTGTTAAATCAGAGTTGTTCTATGATTGTAATGAGTAAGACCAATAGTTATTGTTGCTTGGTGAGCTGAATTAACAGCAAATGCTTGAAGATTTTGATAGAGAAAAGATTGATGCACTTTACAGAGACTAAGAAAACATTCAGCTTAAAAAGCTTCAGAATGAGTTCAATTTCTAAGATAACGATTCTGTTAATTTTGAGGATGCTCAAGAAAACTTTGACCCCAGAGATCCTACTTTTGAAACATAATCAGATATATTGGATGAAACCATGTAAAATCTTGAAATCGATGAAGGTACTAGAAGAGTCCCACTTATTCACAGTTATTACGTTATTCCAGAAATCCGGTCACTAGATTTCCTCAACATTAAGCAGAAAAATTTTAACAGTTATTTCAACTAAGATTCAAGGATTTAGCAAAGAAACTCTATTGCAACTAAAACAATCAAAACCCTAAAACCTCTTTAGTAGTTTTCTTAAAAATTTATATAATTAATATAATTTTAATATTAAACAATTATTTTCAAAAAGTAGAAAATAAAGAACGAGAAATTAGTTTTCATAATTTTGAAATTAAAGTAATTTCGCACTTAAAAACATTTTAATTCAATTGGAATTCTACCAAATTTACGTTTAACCATGATTTTAGGCAATGTTAAATTGGCATTGAATCATCCAGTTTTATGGGCTAATGAAATCTTAGTCCAGTAATTTTTGAATCTTATAAAATGAAATTAAAATATGATGTTGCTAAAATTTTATTGGTTTCTCCGTCTTAGAAACTAGTTATTACCTTTTATTACTCAATGTTAATGGATAACAGTGCTATAAGCATATTATTTAGAATTGATTTTATTAAATTACTCTATTCATCTCATCCGTATTGCAACTAAACAGAAAATCTATATAATCACTGTCTTAAATAATTCCAAACAAGGTATTACTCTATTATATTACTAATTTTTACAAATAGAATCACTATATAAAGCCTTTTAAAATATATGTGTTGATTGATTCTCATAATAATTCAATACTAAAAATGTGTTTTAGGGTTTAGAATGATGCTGCCAGTAGATGCACAAGCAATTGATGTTCTTTGCGTAAACTGCTACGAATGTGTTAAATATGAAATGGTTGATGAACATTCAGAGTAGTGTTTGAAGAATTAATAACAGAAAGCAGCTTAGCAATAAAATCAAATAGACAGAGTGAACCACTATAAATAGAAGTCAATGGCTAACATAGATACTACCTATCCAGCTGATTTGAAGATTTTACTAAATCAAGACCAATTCGATTAACAAAACATAAATCTAGATCACTCCTATAACTTCGAGGAGGGCCGCTACATCCTAAATTAATCATAAAATATCGACAGAGACACGCAACTTAAAGCGAAGGAAGAAATGGAATATATCTCTGAGCTCAATGAAAGAATTTTCAAGTTACACAAAGCTATCAAGTAAAAATAGATTGAGGGATTTTTACCAGATAATCTAAACAATTAAAAGATTGCTGCTGATTTGGGATCTATAGAATACTTGAGTGATGTCGAATATCTGGCAATGGAGATTTTCACTAATAATACTGTAAGTTTTAAAAATTAATACTTTATAAATTGCTATAGAATAAGAGAGAACTAGAAATTAATGGATCTAAGCTGATAGACAGAATCAAATCATTTAAGATTTAAAACTCTAAAGATTTAAGTGTTTCACTACTTTCAAAGAGACTTTAGTAGCTTACCCTCTAAAAGATTCAAACTTTGGGATCTTATGATTAAGTTTTAAGTATTATTTATAAGTTTTATTTTAATACCAAGAATTATTGGGCATTAAGGAAACTGACATGTATGAAGTTTTCTCTTAAAACGATGAAGAAGGAAATTTGATAAACAACAGTTCATTTTAAAATGATCATCCTCATGTAAGAATTAAAATATAAACATTCAATAACTTTAGGGTTTATCAAGGTCAGTATCTCAGTCTCCAATGACTTTCAGTAAATAGAAGGAATCTCCGAATTTCAAGTCGCCACAGCCGAAAGCTTATCACAATGACAATCTCATTTCTGAAGAATAATTTAAGCATATTGATGAAGAAGAGAGAAAGCACAAAGCAGAGTTGGAAGTTTGGAGGAATCTACATAATGAAATACTAAAGAATTACTTAATGACTAAAGGACCTCTTGTTGGTGGAAATGGAGGTCACAACAGACAAATTCATGAGATTAATTCAGATGTAAGCAGTAAAAACGACATGATTTCAGATAATACAAGCAGCTACTCTTCAATGACTGGCGCCTCCTCGTCTGTAAATGGAAGCTAATTTTACAACAATTTCCGTGGTTCAGTGAACTAAACACCCAAATAAAACTCAGAAGTGTATCTAAACTACCAAAATGACAATTAATACATGTCCACATCGATGGGTCAAATGACTTTTTCACCTACAGCAGCTGGAGTGTAAACAACTAAATCAGAATAAATGGCGAATCTCTTCAGTTAATAGAGAAAGAGTGCTTAGAATAAACTGTCCAGTGATAAAAACGTATCATAGTTTACTATATAAACATCATCAAGCGAGGTTCAATTTTAGCAATAAGACATGGATGAATCTATGAGAATTGTGTAGAATGAAGAGATGAAGAGGCATTTATAGAAATAATTAAATTAGTAGTTTAAATATAGAAATTAAAATTGTTATTTTTACATTTCTATACTATGGCTATTCATAATGCCAAGAAAATCTTGAAGATTGTTCCACAAGGAACTATTTTAAGATAGTTATATAGAAAGAGTCAAGAATTACAAGTAGGAGTAAAGGATTGGGAAGGATTCATTCAAAATGAACTAAGGAATATGGTCAAATGAAGAAAGATTCGATGAATAATTATAAAATAATTAATAACTTTAACAATTAATGTTGTGAATTAGCAAATATTATATGATTATAATAAGTTTTGAATAATAATTTCTTTAAATCTCTATAATATTACTTATAATATTTTCCAATTTAATTTATAATATTTACATCATGCTTTTATATTAGTAACAAAATGACAAAGAGCAATTGATCAATCATTAAGAATCAGAATTTCAGAATTTATAAGAATAACCACATGAGCCAAAATATAAAATTGAAACAGATCTTCTTAATCAAATCATTAACGAGGAAATAGGGGATTCCCCATTAAAAATTTAACCACACAATAAATATCATAAATAAATTTCTCTTAAAAAAATCAAGCCATTTAAGAGTTTCAAGAAAATTTCTAAAAGTAAAATTACTAATCAAATTCACTCTGAATAATTAACTTAGAAATTTGAGTTTAATTTTGATTGATAAGATGCCAATATAATGATTATTATGTTTAAAACTAAAGCGCTTATCTTTAAGAATTTTAATTATTTTGTTCGTATATGATAAAAAATTATACCTCAACTCAAGACTTTGGCTCTAATATAGATCCAGAACTTAAAACCTCAAAACAAAATATAGCAATCTTCGATATATCTTAAATAACCCAAAACCCTCATGACAGCCAAATTTAACTTAAAAATTCCAAATATTCATTGCATGTGATAGACTAAATCGATAAAGATAGAGAGTCTGTAAACAGGTAAAATCTCACATTTCAAAAGAAGAAAACTAGTAAAGTAGAATTATTAAGAGATATGCAGGATTTTAATCATGTGGCTCCCTGGGATTAAGATTCACCAAGGAAATTTATACATATATTTGGAGGGAATAAAGTAAAAAAGTAGCAAAGCAAAAGTCCAATCAAAAAGCAAAGTTTATATTTGGAAAATAAAACACAGGATAATGAGAGAAAAGAAATTATACAATAATTTTAAAAGTTGGAAAATCCAAGTATTAAAGAATAAGTTGAGAGTAAAACATATTTCAATAAGAGATAAGTTTAGCAGAAATAGACATAATACCCTTTGATAATATAAGAACTTGGATCCTTAGAAAATTAAGTCCCATCAAAGAAACCAAATATTGAATCATTAATTTTGAACAAGATTTCAAGAAACAGTTCGAAAGTAGCTCTTATTCATGAATAACCAAATAGCAATACTACTCGCTAAACAAGATCTTAGATGACAACTCATAGAGAAGCTATGGAGTCTCCACTAAAGATCTCAAAACTTTAAGATGGTAGAGAAGTCGTTAACTAAGTAAAAATATAGAGATCACCACCTATAAGATTGAAATCTTCTGGCTTAATCACTAATGACTTAAATGGCAAGGGATAATATAGATTGAAGGATTTGCACAATTCACCTAAACGAATAGTGAACAATAATTAAGAAAGCAGGGTAGAAGATAGGCTTAACCGTTAAACTTCATCAAATTAAATCTTAACCTTTGATGGCTATCCATTGAAAATATTTAATAATCACTCAAAAAGCCAATTAAATTCTGAGTTTCTAATTAGTAGGTAGCCTACACCAAGAAATCAAGTTCAAAACCAGCAAGATGCTTAAATCAGAAAATCTAACTTAGATATAAGATAAAGAATTCTTAATCGTTTAATAACTGAGTAGATTAATATTGGAAAGATTTAAAGAGAACCCTTAGAATTGGAAGGAAAATAAGTGCCTTAATAAATCAAATCCAAAATGGTGGCAAACATTAATAATTTTAATTCAAATGGAGTTATGAAAGATAGTATGGCTAAACGCAGGTTAAGTTAGTAAAATTAAACAAAAGAGGAAATAGCATAGTCTAACTAGGTTTAACCTTTAACATTTAAAAGAACTGACTCTAAAGATCAAATTGCAACTTCTATATAAGAGATCTGTAAGAAAGGTGGAGTAAACATGAATGGAAACTAAAAGGTCCTTAAGAAAACAATTGAAAGATATTATAAGAACTTAGCGAGAGAGCAGTCCAGTGAAGAGCTGATAAAACTTATAAATTAAAGACGAGAAAACGAAATTAGAGGCTTAATAATAAATAAGAAAAGCGAAGAAACTTAAACCACCCCTCATCACAAACAATTCGAAGCAAACTCAACCGATAGGGTATTAATCAAAGATTAAACCGAAACTTAACGAACTAATAGTAGAACCTAAATATACTAGTCTTTACACTAAGTCATCTAAAAATAGAAAAGTCATGCCTTACTCTTCAAGCAGCCACATATTATAAAATATGAACCACTTCAAGAGTCCAATTAGGGTTTAAAAGTTGATTCAAAAGAGTTCTGTTAACTCGCTAACTCATAAAGAATATTCATTCAATAAAAGAAAGATATTCTTAATTAATTTTTATGCAGTAAAATTTATCATGAAATTTAAATTTACTGTACAACCAATTAATGCAGTGAAAGAAGTCGATGAAAAAGCTATGAGTAAAAATGCAAGAAAGAAATTCTTGCAAATTTTGGAAGATATGAAACTAAAACTCGATGTTACTTAAATTTATACTTCGCAATAGGACTAAAAGGAAATCCAAAAACAAGATAAATTAAAGAATAGTACTATATCTGGAATAACAAACTAAGAAAAAGCCTAGAATAATTATAATAAACAAAGTCAATCTTTTAGTTTACCATAACTCAATAATTATCATTAAAATTTAGTGTAAGCTAGTACTGTAGCTTCACAAGCATTTGTTTAAGCAAAATATTGATATTGAGTTAAGTTTGAAATCATTTATAGATAAAGTAATTAATATTTACGAATATATGAGATTTTATTTTAATAAGCTATGTAAAGCTCTGTATATTTTAATAATTATGTATCATCTCGTTTGCTTTTTTAAGCTCATATCATTGAAATGAATTATATCCGGCCCCAAGAAAAGACTTATTTTGAGGTGTTACGCTTTTATATGGTGGTATTTCGTATTCAACTATTTTGTTTTGACTTTTACTTCTCTTGCCTATCATAGAAGGATTAACTGGTTTGTTTGGACTTTCAATGGTTGCTCTGATTTGACCCTTTTCAATGCATGAAACTCTTTATCCAAAATTCAAGCTGCTCAAAGTTTCTCCATAGTCATTCAAGTTTGGACTTACTTAAACTATAAGCATTGTTTTAGACTCCCCACCTAGGGAATCTTTTAAGTAATGAGTTAACTTTGAATCTCTGTATGGCACATGAGATGCTTTGTTCAATAAAGCTAAGAATACTTTTCCAAGAGTAGTTAAACTCTGATTAATGTTAAGTGCCTCCTTGATTCTGTCTCCTTAAGCTTGTGACTTTAAAATCCTCTCAGATCCGGCCAGATCTATCAAATTTAATCTTCCCTTGAACACTTCTTTAGATGTTTTATGTCTACCAGTTAGGTATAGAGTGAAAACGAAATGAGATCTAGAGCTCTACTCATTATAGTGAGTGACACCAACTGTTCTGTTCAAGCAAGCATCTCTCAAACATTATAAAATTTAATTTCTGGATTGAACCTTCTTAACCACTTAATCACTGTAAGTTTCTCCATCTCCATTATCTCGAAGTTTAATTAGTTGCCCAGGCTGCTAACCTTTTATTGTTAACAAATCTCTCAAAGTTTCGTTATAAATTTCTACTATGCTTACTCCAATCTCGTAATCAATGAGTTTCTTTCTATCGTTAATAACCTCAAAAAGGGTATCTACAGCAGTAAAATAAAGACCTGGATTATCATCATCACCAATCATTGTGAATGTCTTGCCAGAGCCTGTCTACCCATAAGCCATAACGCACACATTAAAACCATCTAAACTTGAAAGAACTAAATGGGAGATTTCCTCTGATACTTCATTTTATCTGATAGAAGGTTCAAATAAATTAAAAATTAAAATGTAAACTCAATTAATTGAATTCATTTAGTTTACTCTATCAAATTAGAAGTGTTATTCTTTGGTAGATTACTCATTAGTTACAGTTAAATATAAAATTTATTTTGGTTTTATAATGGTTAAAGTTTTAAATTTCTTTTTAAAATTCTTCTCAGTTAATCTATGTTAGTTTACAATTTTCAAGGACTAAGCCTTTTTTCTACCTTTGTACTCATGCTGTAACAATGGTCTCACTCTGCAGAGAACTCTTATATTTCCCTTTATCTCTTAAAGTTAATTATGCAAACCCCTTCTCATATTGAGCTCATGCTTGTAAGCCTTGAGAAGTTAATCGTATTAAATCTGAATTTACTAAGTATCATCATTTAACTGCTTACAACTTATTAATAACTAGATTAAAATTCCTGTATTTATTTTTATATTATCTCTTAGATTCTGAATGAATCTCTCAAAAGATGACATTGCCTTTACTAATTCTTTATTTTCAATTCTTACTTCACTGATAGATGCAGCCAAATCTTCCTTTAAAAAGTCAGGAACATCTTGCAAGCCAATTCTTCCAAACACATAACCTAGGCAGTGCCTCATATCTCTCATTTGCTCATCATATTTCTTTGTCATTTTCAAGAATCTTTGTTTCTATTCCAGTTCTACCTTGTAGCGATCGAGTGATACCTTAGTAACTTCCTCTTCCATTTCATGCATTCTTTTCTCGAAAGTTTCTCTTTGCAAGATCATGGCTTCTCTGTTGCTTTCATTGACTTTAAAAATATCCTTCTTTATGCATTGAATCTATTCCTATAGTCTGTCTTATTCCTTTTTGGCTTTTTGATATTACTTCTCGAGCTAGCGGATCACATCATTTTTGGCGTCAAGCTGGAATCTCATTTCATCATTCTCCTTGTCTCTCACTTTTTTCTGCTCATATAAGTCATAGTACTTACGCTCTAATTCTTCTTTTACGGACCCCTTTACCCTTTGCAAGTCAATCATTATTTTTTCAAGTTAATCTTAAGCAATTTTCTTTTCTTGTTAAGCACAATCAGTTTCCTTCTATTAAACTAATAATAAGATTGATTTTTCATCGAGAAGCTGTTTAAGCTTTTGTTCTTCTCTCTTTGATTGCTTTTATATCTAGTCGAGTTCTTTTGATGATTAATTCTCCTGAGCAAGTAGCTAATCAAATTAGGATCTTAAATCTTCAAAGTCCTTAAGCTTTCTTTAGAGTTGATTTTACAGCAACTATTTCTGATTTTCTGCAATGTTCTATTAATCATTGCTTACTTCAATTTACCCTTTAAAATCAGAATTCTATCTTTATAGTTGAAACATTTAATGCTTGAGTTTATCTAGAGCTTAATCTCTTTCTTAGACCTACCCTTAGAGCTAGTTTACAGATTAAGTGAAATGCATTAACTGTTCTTTGAAAGATTATTTCTATTAAACAGCCTCCTGTTCACATCTAACTTCTAAAGCTTAATTGCTCTTTCTTAGTTTCTCATATTTTTCAATGACTTTCTGTTCTCTTTGAAGCACAAATTCTAGAGTTTCTTTGAGCTTTAGAGCATTTTGATTTGAGTTTTAGAAGGCTTTCTACACTTTATGCAAAGCCATGGGTAAATCAAAAATCTTGTCAGGTTGCATTGCTTAAGATAAAAAATTTATGTCCTCGTCCATTTATTCTCCATTAAAAGTGAGACAACTTTAAATCAGTGCGTTTGGACTAAAATGCTGCAAGTCCATGCTTTTTGATATGTCTAAATGCGTCTGATTATTTATCATGCTCAAAGGATTGACTGGAGAAAGAAGATTGCTTGAGTCATGCTAATTATTTAAGTTTAAATGAGGAGTGCTTTAATTTAAAACATTACCCTATGTTGAATGAGTCTTCTCCAAGCCAAGTTGTGATTTGGATCTGTTATTTTAGTTCTAAGGGTTTAAATTGCTTGCTGTACTAGAAGGAGAATATTTATTTTATTAGTTCATTTAATTCTAAAAGTTAAGGTAGTTGAGCTGTTGCAAGCTATGATCCAGTCGCTGAGTGTTTTACTATGATTTAAAGTCTTGCTAATTTTCATTATAAAAAGTATTAGGTTTATCTTTAAGCAAGTACCTCATAACTTTCTAGGGATCAGTCATATCATTCCTTAAACTTTCTTAAGAAGTATTTATTTGTGTTAGTTTGTCTGGAAATGAAGAGAATTGCTAAATATTTTATTGATTTTCAGAATGAAAAGAGTTTTTCTGCTTGTTATAGCTTTAAAATTAGTTTTGAGCCATTTCAATTTTATTATTCAAATTTGATTTATTTCAATAACAGTTATAATGCTTTAGGTTTGGTCTCAAATAAATATAAATTTAACGAATAGATAATTGAAATAAATTGTCAATGCAACATTAACAATAACAACAGTAAATGAATCACTATAATCCTTATCCGTCTTCAAAAGATTTTGATAATCCCAACTCCACATATATTCAAAGATATTTAGAGTCCCATTCATAAAAAGATTAAACCATGAGTAATAGATCTCCCTTAGAAAATCGAGATTCAATCCCTATTAGCATAAATTTCTAAAAAATTGCAAATGATTTATCGACTAATCAATCACATCTCTCGATTCCATCATATTTACTTAAATCAAACAAATAAGATGATGAAGTCTAAGGTGTATAAAATATCAATAACTTTAATAATGCGAATACTAACTGCTGCTCAACCAATCAAAGCAATAAAGTCGATGAAATTTATGATATATAGTTAAGCGATAAAAAGTAAGAGCACACTCCATTGAACTATTTGAAGAATTATAATCATGAAAGTTAAAAGAATAGCAAAGTCCAAGACCCTTATACGTTAAATGACGCCCAGAAAAGCGAAAGAAGTCTAAATAAAACAGATATTCAATAGAAGAATGTCTATCACAGAGATTCAAGACAAGATTAAAAGGAAATTAGAGTATCTGATGTAGATGAGTCCAATGGAAGTGTCTCTGGGCTTGAAAGAGAAAACAGCAATGTAAAAAGAGAGTTTCTAAGGAGATTGTATTCAAGAGATAAGTCTAAAGAAAAGGTTCAAGTTTAAAATTGCACAGAAACATAAAGCAGAGATCTGTCTTAATACAATCAATTTTCAATGAATAGAAGTAGTTCATCACTAATAAAACTTCAACCGATTTAAACTAATTAAAACCCTAGATACCATGAAAATAATCTCTAAGACTCCTTGAACATGAATTCCCATAGATTAACTGATGATAGTAGTCCCTTGGGTCAATCAACCTAAAACCGCTTTGATTTTAAAACTCATGCTAAAGAAAGTAATAATCCTGCTCGTTTTGCAATTAACTTGCAAGACTCTAGAACTTCAGTTTAAAGCTACCAAAACACTGAGCTTAACCAAAGCAGTCAATATTAAATTCCTTAAAATTAGAAGCCCAGAGATTATTAACCAACTAGTTAAACTAGGTCAAGCTATAAAAATTTAGAGGAGGAAATTTAAAATTTCTTGCAACATAGCCAAAGTTAACCAAGCTACAATCATACCCCTATAGATAATTCATAATAAAAATCAGGTTTAGAAAACAGTAGATACATTAAATAACATGAAATACCTGCACCAAGAGATTTTAAAACTACTCAAGATAAAATAAGGGATATAGATAGTAAAATCTCAAATTTAAATATCAATCTTAAAACAGAAGAGATAGTTACAGGAAGACAAAATACTAATTACTCATATTAAGGAGATTAAAGTTTGAAAGGTAGTTAAAGCCAAGAAAAATATGATATTTATTAGTAGAAGAATTTTAACGCAGATCCTAAAAATGAATCATACAATAAAGGAGGCTTGGCATCTGTCACATTTTAAGATCCTAATAAGAGATTTACAGATAAAAATTATTTTTAAAGTACAATAAAAATTCAGTTGTATTTAAAAGGACTATAGTATGTAATAATTATTTTTTAAAATTATGAAAGCTCATCCAGAGACAACATAAGGCAAGATAAAGATCTTTTATATTCCCAAAGCACGTAAAATTTTAACTAAGTTTAGAGATTAAGTAACTATGATTAGCACACTAACTCAGCCTCCAGATTAGATCTATAATAGAATCAAAATTACATAGAACAAAAATAAATAATTCAAAGTTAAGGCTACGATTCTTTTGATCACAAGAGTCCTTAATTTAGAAAAGAAGCAGATAATTTTGTGAAGCTTGATAAGATAGATATTTAAATACAGTAACATGAAAAGACTCACAAATCAGTGAATAACTATTAAAAGAAAGAAGGTGTAAAAGATTATAACTTTATAGATATGAAGCAGCTATCGAATTTATCAAGATAGGATTTAATCGACTAACTACTAAAAACTCAATCTAAATGTGAAAATCTTATAGAATACAAGGATAAATATGAAAGAGCAAAGAAATAGGCGGAGAGATCAAAACTTTAATTTGCACATTCCGAGAAAATCAGGAAAAATCAACAATAATTAATTGAGCTTCAAAGCCAGAAAATACATAAACTTAAAACGGAACTGAAAAAGTAAAAATCAGACAATAAACAACTACTTTAAATCATGCAAAAGCATAAAGAGATGGATCAGAGTGCTTCCTAAACTTTGCAATATTCAGGAAGTATCGTGAATGGAATTCCTAGAAATCCAAGTTAACAGGCTTTAATGAATGCAAGCAACACTTATATGAATGGAAGTCAACCACACTATAATTAACATAACCTAAACCAAAGCCATTATTAATAACAATAACAGCAGCTCTAATACCAACAGAATATACATTAAGAATAGCAATATTATGAGAGATCTAGGGGAGTATCTGATAAGTCCAAATTGGGGAAATAGAAACATGAAAGCGGTAGCATGAGTAGTTCAGGGACATTTTCAAAGAAACATGGTTCTCAAAACAATCACGGTAAAAGAAATCAACAAAATTTGCTGAGCAGAGGAAGTTAGGGATCTGGAGAATGCAAAGAAAATAATTAGTAAATGTCTATGGCAATAGCTGACTATGAAATGAGAAAGAATTAAAGAGACGTTAATCAGTCCATGGTTTAAATAATAAATAATAATTAATTTAACATTGTTTAGCCTTCTGTGAATGAAAGAAAATTGTAGAGCTCATCTTACAGACTTAACTAATCACATATGCAAAATAAAACTTTTTAATATTTTATAATTTGTGCAAGGGTACAATCAAAATTTAGTTTAACCAATGAACCAACATCATCACAATAAATCAAAAACCAATTTCTAAAGTTAAATAAGTATACGTATTTTAATCAAAACTATAATTTAAAAAGATAAAATTGGGAAAATGAAGGTAAGATTAGAAACCATGTCAACTTTTCATTGCATTTTGACTACTACTGCAATTTTAACATCTATGATAATTTTATTTGGAGCCTCCTTCAAAGCACCTACAATGATTCAATATGACGTAGGTGATATTAATTACTGCAATGGTCAAATTATCTATGCTAATTCAAGCACTCCAAAAAACAACACTAGACTTTTGTAAACGGATTCAAATTAAAACACTAGCACAATTACAACCAATTCTACCACTAACTCAACAGACATACCTGCAAATTCAACTACAAATAATTCTACATAGAATTAAACACAAAATTAAACCTAGAATTAAACCAGTGTTCAAAATGTTAACTCTGTAACAAACAACACCTAATAAGAAAATACTCCTAATTCTAAAAGTTACCAACTTTAACTTTAGTGTTAACCATAGAACATATTTATTGATTAAAATAGTAGTTTGAGTAATAGTTCAAAGTATAATATATGGGAAAATAAATTGAATGAAGTTTCATTGACAAATCAAATGATTGTTATCTATGGGTATGTCAAACAAGACACTCTCCTACATAGCAATTTAAAAGGTAAAAAATTATAATTGTATGCTAAAGTATTTATTTCATTTATAGATTTGACACTGAGATATAAAGTTACCATAAGAGGAAGTGGAAATTAATTCAAGGAAGAACAATAAGTGGACATTTAGAATGATAATTAATGGAATTAGATTACAGTGGAAAATGAAGGAACCTCAAAACTAGATTGCAGAGAGGTAAGAAACATAATTTAATTCTTTTAGATGAGGAAATCAAATTTGAGTTACTTAATCCAAAATTCTATCACAAGTTTCTTCAGCTAGTTTAAATGGCAGCTACTTTTAAGAATCTATCGCTTCTATTATAACTTATTCTAATTCTTAATTAATAAAGAGTTGCAAAAGATTATCTGATCCCTTATTTAAAAGTCTTTCTTTTTTCATTTGATGTTGAGCAAGTTATTTTATTTCGTTACAAATAAAGTCATTAAATATCTCTTGAGAGACAATTTTAGGCAGTTTTTTATTTTAAAATATCAAGTCTTACATGACTTATATCACAATATCTTCCACTTCGTTATAATTTAAAAATAACTACAATAAAGTTATATAATTATAAAAACTATTATATTGCAAACATTGAGAATCAAGTTATTATCAATATACTCATTAATTTCAGTATCCTCATTTCTATAACTTAACCTCAACTGTTGTATATTTAAGGTATCACTTATTCCAAATCCATTATTTTATGTTTGCATTGTTTAACTTTAACTGCTGGTAGGACTTAATAAATTTTAACTTTAACTCGTGTAAGAAAATCGTAAGAAACTGTTTTGACTTGGGTTATCGTAATCTGAAGTCATAGATTGCTGAACCATAGAGTGGAGAGTTTAGCGATGGTTCATATCTCTCAATGCTTCGTAAGCTATCTCTTCAACAAGCTCTTAAAGTATATTATCAAAGCAGAGCTGTGGATCTTCCTTCATTCAATAGTATTTGGTATCTAAACTTTATTCAGAAAATTATGCAAATTTAAAATCATGACATGAGGGATCAGTAAGCAATCATTCCAAATCTCACTGCACATATTGAAATTGACTTACTCAATAAGTTCATCTTGAACATATCTTCTCAAAGCTTTCTCACTTTCATGAGAACCATCAGTCGCATTAAAAAAATCCTACAAAAATCCAATCAGCACATTAGGCAAAACACTTTCTTAATACATCATCAATGAGTCTAGCTTCAATATGCTCACATCGATTTATATATTTTTCGTGCTATGCTTTTTAGTTGATTTGCTATTGCTGTCTTACTAGCTAGAACTAGATTTGTTTACATCACTTTTACTATTCGAACTTTGATTCAGCGTGGAAAAATTGAGTATTGTGTTCTTAGCCATTTACTCAATTTCACTAGGTATAACGTTCTCATAGAGGATTTTCTCAAGGAGATGCTGAGTAATTTGAGTCTTAAGTCTTTCTTCTTTCCTGCTGTGGATGATATTATTGGCCAAATTCGATAAGCCATCACGCATTATATCATCTTAAGTGAATTAGTAGCCATCGTTATTATGATCTATCTGGGATAATTGCATATCTGGTAGGTAATTTTAGTCCAAAGTCTGATTAGTCTTTAGTGGAGAGTAAGTCTAACGACGATCTTCGTTGTTTTCTTGAGGGTAATGAGTTTCTAGGTTTAGGGTTTGATCGTGAGCTGAGAGGAATTCGTCTTAATGGGAATTAATTTCACCTCTTAAATAGGAGCCCTTCTTCATTGAGTTTCCTATAAAAGATTTAAGAGAATATCAACATAAAATTGTGATAAATATTTGATATATTGTAAAGCAGACTTAAACTCTGAATCTGATCCTTTTCTATTGCCAAATCTTTGGTAATTATTATTAGCTGTTTTAAATGACTTAGTGTCGGTATTATCAGCTTCAGATAGGTTTAAGTCTAGGTTGTTTCTTACAATCACAAACAATTTGAAAACTTACTATTTTAATATTGTTTATAAATATAATTGCTAAATATGCTTCTGACTACTAATTTAGTTTAAACTGTAGTTGCCATCATTCTTTGAGGCAGTTAAATGTAAATTTTTGTTTTTCTTTGAATACTAATGCAGAGATTCAACTAGTGAATACTCTTCTTCATCGTATTTTTCTTCATCTGATTAATTGTTATTCATGTATTAATTTCCTTGATTTTGATAGTTAAATTATTACTTTTATCCTGAAGCAACTTATTTCATAGGTTTCTAACCTATTCTAGAAGGGCTGTTTGATACCACTGATTATGAAACAGTTTCAAGTCCGTCTAAGAAGTTCTATCCGATAGGTCCATGTCCTCTGCTTGGATTTAACAATTAAAATTAAAAAATGTTGTTTTAAATTAAAACTTTCTTCATCATCATATTCGAAGTCATTCATGCCCCCAATATTTCCTAAATTGCTATCTATCCTCATGCTTGATCTTTCTTGATAGTTTGGTAGCTATGAATTACCATAAGGTAAACTGTTCATTTAAGACTATAATTGAGAAAATGGGAAGTTTTTTAGTTCTTTGCCACCGTGAGTTTATTAAGAATTCGTGCCTTTTTAGTATTTCTAATCCTCTTAAGCAAATGAAGTTTTCCTCTCTTCATAGAATTAGCTATCTTCTATTATTTTAAGAATGAAAGAAAAAATATTATGATAAATTTAAGGTAATTCCTCTAAGAAACATGTTGAATAAAATTATACAGGGTATAATTAGAAACCCCACATAAATTAACTCCGTCTAATTATAATTAGATAGAGCAAACTAAATAGCTATCTCCTTCTTGTTAATAGTATTATCTATCTGCTCCCACAGCTATGTATTAATCATCATCCCTACCTAGATTTACTCTCATAACTTTATTCATATTTTTATACTCTTAAGAATCATCTGCGAACTGCTGTAAATCCTAGCCTTTCCCACCTAGCTTAGCATTAAGATTTTTCAACCCAAAACCCTTGTCACTTGTATTTATATTTGGATAATTCTAGTCGATAGCAGCACTAGTGTTAATTCCCTACTTTTTTGTCAAAATTCTCTCTCTACTGGTGGATCTATCATCGAATAAATTTTTCTTAGCTTTACTGAGTGATCTATTCCCTCCTGTTTTGATAGAGGACTGTGACAGGTCTATGCTCATTATTTTCTATTCATATTTATTTGCAATAGTTTACTGCTATTAATAAGGAACAAGATTACAAATATAAACAAGAATTAAATTCTGTAAAACTCTTATCTTATAATTTTACAGAAAGGTACTTATTAACAAGATAAATGAGTATATTTCCCCCCCTATTTCGAATCTTAATTTTTTAAATCAATTTCTACTTGAGCTTGATGCAATTGTGAAGTGTTTCTCTTATTGTTATCACTTTCTTATGCTTTGCCTGCACTTTTTGAATGAGCATCAAGTGTGATTTACTTAATGTTATTTCCCTTCAAACCCAGTTGATTATAGTTGTTAATTTTATACATCTAAATATGCAATTAATTTTAAGAATATTTGTATAATAAAATTGTTATGAGGATTAGAAGAATGATTACTAAACTAATTAGAAGCAGATTAGTTGAAGTTTTTAAGGCTAGAAGTTGAATTCTAGGAAGAACTGGAGGATTGCTAATGATTATTCATTTATTGCTTATTGGCTGTTTATTGAATTTATTGCTGTTATTTCAATTGATGCTGTTAGTTAGAACTACCAAATATTTACATATTCAAATCTCACATAAATTCACAATGAATTAATGAGGGAATTTAAATTAAATTCATTAGAACTTTTAGAGGTTTGAGAAAGCGAGAGACTACTTGTATTGTTACCACTGAACAAATTTTATCTATTATTAGCTGTAGTAGCACTTTATTTATTGGTGGGAGTGGGTTTAGGTTTCTGCTAAGTAGATATATTTGATTTTATAGAATTTGAGGTATCGTTTAGATTCGATGTTAAATTTGACTTCTTTTTCATTATTATATGAATAAATCAAAAATATCATGCAAAATTTTAATAATAACTTTAATAAATCAAAAGATTAGTGCATTGATATTCATAGAATAATAATTTAAAATCGGTTTGACAATATTTGTAAATTTATAATTCTTAAAAATTGAATAATCAAGTCAATATATTTGTGAATATTTCTGATTATTAAAATCTTAATAACTTTTGATTGCACATAATTCAACATTTCTTAGAATATAAAAAAAAACAAATCATACTTAGACATTAATTTGTTAATTTTTGAATTCATTTCTTCTGCTCAATATCAATTAATGGCATGACCATCATCGACTGATCTTTATTGATCTTCAACACTCCCTTTTCACCATACATATTGGCTTTCATTAAATTTAATGAATTCATTACTGCGATTCTCTGTACTTTCTCCAAGTATTGCTTGTCAAGGTACTTTCCATTTTTATTTTTAAGATATCTTTATAACAATATATAGTAAAAAGTTTTATTATTTTATCCATTTCTCATAGGTTCATCAGTTTCAATAAGTCTCTACAACACATTCTTACCATCAATAAACAGCTGTTTGGCTTTATCCATAAGTGCCTTGTTATCCATTCCACAATCCTTGTTCATGTTAGCCTTATACTCCTCATAAGTAATGTACTTGGGGAATTGGAGGGCTTTAAACAAGCCAAATCTGTTTTCATAGACTTGCTTCTCAACACCTTCACGCTCGATCACATTTTAGATTAAACCGTTTTTCATGCAAAATGCTGCCATCAGAGTCATTCCACCAAAGATTGAAAACATGCCCTTATAAAATAAAGTTAATTAAATAATATCGTGGGTTAAAATCGAAGATATCCTTTTAATATTAACTTCTTTTGAATTGTTTGAAATGTAAAATTAATTGCTAAATTATCATATTAAAATTTAATAGACATTAACTTTTGAAATCATAAAAAGAAATAAAAATAAAAAAAGCAATTTTAATTTATTAAACTCTGATCTCTTATTTTCCAAAATTAAGCAGAAAAATAAGACTGAATAATGATATAAAGTAATTATTAACGAATAATAATCACTTACATAAATAAAATACCCTTATAATACTCAAATTCATCATAAACTAATTTCTAGCTAAAAGAAGACTTGGCTCTTCTTTGCTTAAATCTGTCATGACTTGAGTTCAAATCAGTCAAGTCAATGAAATCTAGTTTAACAAGATCTTCATTCATTCCTTAGATCATTGGTCTACGATTGTAGAATAACATTTGATAAATCATGCGAGTGTAGTTAAATGCCATATATAACTCGTGATTTACAAAAATTAATAGCTTTTAATATCTTTGTATGAAATAATCAATCCTCACTATATTTTTATTAATTGGCGAAAAGTTCAAGTTCATAGCCTCTATTCATAAATTCCAAAGCGATAGTTTGTGATAAGTTGATAACCATGTTAAGAGCAACTGTTTTTCCAATTCTTGGGTTCTGACCTTACTTTGCCAAGATTTCATTATCAACAACATTAGCCTCTCCTAATAAGACATTAAAATCATCAAAGTACTTGGTTATAGATCTTCTCTGTCTACTTGAATTTCTTAAAGTCTTTAGGATTATAAATAAGTGTTTCAAAACTAAATACTGTCATCATAGAAATATAATAAATATCAATATTTACTATAGTTCCTTAGTAACTAGACCATATTTAGTGAAAAAATCCATAAACAATTCACTATTAATAAAAACGCTGCTACTTGGGTAAACTTCCAACACTCCCTTTTTCAAAAAATCAATTACATAGACATCCTTCAAGATAACTAGTTAATTGGGATCTGGGATAACACTTCTCTCGTAGATTAATCTAATGAAGGAGCAAGGATTTTTCTTCTAAAAACTAAGAAGTTCATTTGTTAATTCCTCGTAGTACTATACATTTTCTTTGATGCTTTCTAAGTTGACTAAGTCTTGATGTAAATCTTTGAAGAACTTTATTGACTGCTCAAAGTTATGTCTGGTGAACTTTTTCATGTTGCTTACAAGTGGAAGAGTTGCCACAATCTTAGCGTCGAAAAGTTCCTATGCCCATTAACTCTCGCTTAAATTTAGTTGCTCTGTCTTTGCGATACTCTCAATTCCATTAAGGAAAACTTTAATGTGCTGTTTCAAGTCAACTAAGGGATTCTTCTTCTTTTTCTTGCTGCCTCCTGAGCTCTTACTTTCCTCTTAATTTTCCTTTGATGAAAGAACTGGTTTGTCTAAAACATTCAATGTGATAAGTAGTAGACTTCTGATAAACTTCAAATGACCCGAGAGACCATCGCTTATCACGTCATCTTTGTTCTTCATGAGTTCAGATATCTAATCGTTAATCAATTACAAGATCTCTTTCAAAGATTTATTGTGAGTTTTAACTATAGCTGGTGGGAAACTAATATCCTCATCTCTCATACTACCTGAATATCTAGCTTGCTCGTATTGAGTATGCACGAAAAATTGCAAGGCTTCAAAGTAACACTCTAAAATGGGATTTTTATTGTAGTATTCTCTCTTAATTAGGTAGTAGCAACTATATATAGTTTGCTAAACTGATACATTTTACTGTTACCATGTGCTCAATTGGATTGTATATTCATTCAGCAAAGCGAGAAGCTGTTCATTAGTGAGTTATTTATCTACAATCAATAACCCTAATAAAAATATTAGAATCAATTATCCATTAAAGTTTAATATGTTATATAACCCTTTTTCTATTGCTTATCTAGGATGCATGTATTCCTTACGCTTTAATCTCATATCCATCTTTAAATCCATAACTTCGAAAGCTGACATAGATTCATTTAGATCAAAATCAGAGAGTGCTAAAAACTACAAATCTTGCAACTTATCTGCAGCTTCAAATACTAAAGATTATTTATATACTCTAGACATGTTTATTATCATAATTAAATCCCCTAAATTCTTTGATCTATATTTTAATTTTAATAATTAAAGATGTGATATCCTCAAGATTTTATTCGCTTGAATTAGATGGTTCAGGTAACTCACTCTCTAATTCAGTCATTATTTAGTAAACTTCCTTTCTATTGAGATTTTACTAAGCTTCATCTAAGATTTTCTTTGTGGACTCCATTGCAATTGAAATATTACTTATTATTCTACCTTTAAAAGATATAAAACCCTCACTTCTTAGATATAGGCAATGAACTCAGAATTTAAAATTAATAAATAATTAAAACTGAAGTTGGAATTTAATTGGGATAAATGAATAAATTAATATTCTTTGGTAAAATGGAAATTAAAAAAAATATTAATCTAACATATTTTCATTTCATATTTATTTGAAAAATTTGAAATCATATTTACTAGTTAAGAGGTTTATGATATATTAATGATTTTTTAAGCCATTAATAAAGAATCAAATCTGTCTCATAATATGAATCTTGTATTTATTTTAAGATTAAAAAAATCCATAATTGTTATTTAAATATTTGAATCCAGGTTGTTTAGGTTTTACAAGATTTGAAATTATTATAGGTTACGATAAGATCCTATTCGTATCCTTAATCTATTATTAATCAACGGCCGTTTCCAGTTAAAACGTCTTTGTAGGCTTTAAATATTTCAGGAATCACTCCTCTGTCTTCAATAGTTGGAGTGACTCTTGGCTGCTGCACCTCATAATAAAATTTATTTAATCATGAAATATGAAAGATTTTAACTTTCTTAATATTCACTTTAAATAAATATTGTTAAGCTATATTTGAGATGTCTCTGAGCAGATTTCTAAGAATCTTGCCACTTCTAGTCTTGGGTAGTTTGTTTACGAATACCACGTATTCTAGTTTGGCAAATGCTCCAATCTTTACTCTGACTTCAGATTGAATTTTCTTAGAGATATCCTTCTTTTCTGCCAGGTCGTCTTAAACTACAACGTATGCGATGGGAACTTCACCCTTTAGTTTGTCTTCTTTTCCAACGACAGCGCATTCAGCTACATCTTTCAAGTCCGATAGTACTTCCTCGATTCTACCAGTAGAGATTTGAAAAATATATGGTATTTTTGATAAAGCTGTAAACTTTTACCATATGTTTTAAAATTCAAGATTCTATGGCCTGCAGTGTTAATGACATCGTCAGTTCTAGTGAGGACATAAATATATCCGTCCTTATCTATCTATCCAGCGTCCCCTGTCAAGTAGTACCCCTCAGGACTTTAAAGATACTTCTCAACGTAAGCTTAATCGTTTCCCCACAATCCATCCATATGGCCTGGAGGACATGGAAGTTTAACTACAATCTTACCTGGTGTATCAGGGGTTGTAATAATTTTATCGTCATCGTCCATTTAAGATAAATAACTTGAAAGATATAAGAAATTAGAATTAATAATTAAGTAAAAATGAATAAAAATAATGGCAGATATCTGGCAGCTGGTTACTCAACAAAATTTGTAAGTTACAAAAACATATCTAAACTTTTTTATATTTTAGCAATACTTGTCAGAAGAAGTCACGAAGGCAGACGACAGAGAGTTCAGAAGACATCAGAAAGAATTGCATAAACTCTAATAAGAATGACCAGTTGGACTAAAATATCAAGGAGGGTGGTAAGAAAAGGTAACTGTAACTTGATATGACTTTTGTATATTTGTTTAAGAATACTTATTAATTATATTTGATTTTAATTTAATTTATCGATTCCTTGTTATTTTTCATAATTATTTGAATCTCCCATCCTGGGCATGGCTTAGTAGCAGATCCTGGCTTAGTTGGGAATGTATCTAAATTAATGTAATTAGAAGCCATCATCCAACCGGTCTCTGTCTGCCACCAGTTGTCATTCAAGTGTTTGTCTGGCACTAAATTGTGAAGCCATCTAATAGTTTCTGGATCGCATCTCTCTCCTGCTAAGTGAATGGATTTAAGTTGACAAAGATCATGTTATTTCATTAATTCCCCATTGTAATCTTCCTTCTTAATGGCTCTCACACCTGTTGGTGCAATAAAAAGTGCTTTTACTTTATAGTCTTCGCAGATACGCCATACTACTCCAGAGTTTGGAGTACCTACTGGCTTACCTTCGTACATAACAGTAGTACCTCCGCTCACAAGTGGGCCATAGATAATGAAATTATGCCCAACAATCCAACCAATATCTGAAGATGCAAACATTACATCTTTCTAACCAACATCAAAGATGTATTTCATGCAGTAAAATTCAATATAACAAATTTTAGGACTATTAATTTTAATTCTTGGTTTAGTTATAAGCAGCGAGTTGACCACCATGACTTCTGTAGATATAATTAAAAATAATTTCATTTTTATAAGATACCCTTTGGTTGACCAGTGGTACCCGAAGTATATAAAATGAAAAATGGATGATCTCCTGGGACTGGAACTACATCGTGTCCTTAAGTAATTTTAGCCATTTCGTCATTGTAATCCAAATAAACGTTCTTGTTGATATCTTTCTCTTTGTAGCTACGTCTCTAGACTATTACTCTCTTAAGCTCTGGAACACCAGCCATTTGGCAAGCTCTGTCAACATTATCACAGTAAGGTATGATTCTATTTGGTTCAAGACCTGCAGATGCAGTGATAAGAATCTTTGGTTGCGTTGCCTTGATTCTGTTAGCAAGTTCTTCAGGAGCGAATCCTCCAAACACAACGGAATGTATAGCACCTAATCTTACGCAAGCATGCATAGCGATAAGTGCCTCTGGGATCATGGGCATGTAGATAACAACAGTGTCGCCTTTTTAGACTCCATTGTTTGACAGAACTCTTGCAAAATTTGAAACTTACTTCTACAATTCATTGTAAGTCAGCTATCTCGTTCTCTTAGTGAAGGCGCTTTCGTAAATCACTGCCAAATCATTACCGCGACCATCTTCGACATGTCTGTCTATACAGTTGTAAGAAACGTTAGTTAGACCTCCAGAAAACCAGCGATATAGTGGTGCTTTGGATGAGTCCAAAACCTTGTCATACTTCTCAAACCAATGAAAATTAATTATTATACTTTCTCAAAATCTTAATATATTATCACAAATTTTCTATCTTAACATATTTTCACATTTTAATGAATATCTTTTGCAGACTATTCCCAGAAGAGTTCTCTAGTTGCTGGATCATGCGATAGCCTTTTATGCTCGTCGTAGGATTCTTTCTTCTAATCTGGCTGAGTAGTGAAATTTCTCTGATTTATAGCTCCAAGTTATTGAGAAATTATAAAAATATTTATCCACAAACTCTGAAAATTTATTCTAAATTTCTCATAATATACTTATTAAGCTTTATGGTTTTTATAAATGCAGTATAAGATTAAATATTAATTTTATTAAAAACTTGTTAATTTTATAATAGTAGTTGAAATTTGATATTTTAGAAATACATTTGAATTTGGAAAATTAATTCAAATTAAATTAATAATAAATCAAAATCGTGGCAGAAAAGTTGGCCAATTTGAATGATCTTGGGCTCATTCGATAGAGAATTCAAAATTAGTTGGACTTTATTATTGGCGGCACTATTTTATCGCATCTAGGGAGCGAGATAACTCGACTTTAATTAAACACCTCTAAATTCATTATTTTATACACTCACATTAAAGTCGAGTTATCTCGCTCCAGGGATGCGATAAAATAGTACCGCCAATAATAAAGTCCAACTAATTTTGAATTCTCTATCGAATGAGCCCAAGATCGTTCAAATTGGCCAACTTTAACTGCCACGATTTTGATTTATTATTAATTTAATTGAATTAATTTTCCAAATTCAAATATATTTCTACAATAATGTAGAATTGAATCAAAACCCCAAAACCCCTTAGTGAGGTTTATAAGTGCTTTGATTAGTAGGGTAAAGTTGGGGTTTTATTAGGGTTAGTAGAGAAAACGGAAGTTTAATGAGACTTTATTATGTATTTAATGAGTATTAGTTTAATTATATCACACGAATTTTACTTGCTTGTCTTTGTTGTATCTCTTGAATCTCGCTTTCTTTAGTGGTTCGAGCATATCGTCTAAGGATTGTCTTGGATATGCTGGAGCTCTTACTATTATCTTCTCTACAATCTTCTTTATTTCTTAGCTTACATCATCTTGTTTTATGTGCTTCTCAGCTAGATTTATTGATTATTTTTCATATTTTGTATTAATGTAAGTCATGCTTTCCATATCGCACTCTAAAATTATTGCAGCTACTGCCCAAACATCCCACTAAATAGAGCCATTATTCCATTTCTCTCTGATTGGGAAGTAACCTGGAGTACCAAGAACCTTTGCTAAGGTTACAATCTCTTATCTTAAGGCTCTATTAAAATCGATTACAACTACTTCCAAAGGGCAAAGGTTTAGCATAACATTTTCAGGCTTCAAATCTCTATTAACGTATCCAAGCTCGTGAAGTTCCTAATCACCCTTTATCATATTAGATAGAATATCATTCAAGTCATCTGGTATCTGTTTTAATATAGATAATCTCGGAGAGTCATTTCAAACTTTTTTAGCCTTAGTGTGATGAAACCAAACCCTAAAATAACACCATCTAG